>JAOEHY010035098.1:0-77998 GCA_025447955.1 Psilopsiagon aurifrons | reverse complement strand
GATTGGGGGTGGAGGAGGGAATTATACAGCAGGAAAATCCAACAAAACGAGAAAAGCCATTTACAGAATATGGTACCTTGTGTGGTTGTCAGTGTAAAGAGATCCTTGCTGGTCTATCAGAGGTCTCTAGCCAGGCCCATGCTAAAGGTCAGCAGCACAAGTGGAGGCAGAATGTGCCCTATCAGCTCTTGGAGCGAGGGTTGTGTTCATGTTCCCATCCTACACCACACAACAGACCGTGAGTGCAGCATGCAGGCACAGTGGGGATGAGGTCAGAATTACCTGCTGCATTACAGCAAGAGAAGGAGTCAAAAACCCTCCAATCTTGGCTCTGCTACAGGGTTCAATTAATCCTCCAGAGCAACTGTACTTGTAGGGCTCAAAAGTTTAACATTCCATAGGTGTAACAACTCAGAAACCTGGGCAGAGAGAGCCTGGAGCAGGTACCAAGGATTTCCAGAGCAAGCCCATCGGCTGCTTCAGGATGAACTGCTCTATGTGGGAGATAAAAGGAGGGGAAGTTTTTATTAAGTAGTTCAGAAATAAAGCAGATGCTGTGCAGTAGCTGGAACAGAAGGACGCACCGACTGACCCAGATGTCTCTGCATTCATGGACAGGAAGGAAAATACACAAAGAACTAAACAAGGCTCTAGAGCAGTGGCATTTTGTTTAATGGCCCTTTCAGCCCCACAGCTCTGCTCCTGCCAGAGCAAGAGAAGCATGCTCAGGTTCAGAGGACAGTGCTCAGCACAGGCTGGTGCTGAGCCTCTGCCCAAAAGGCTTTTTCAAACCAAGGCGAGTGAAAAGGCAGAATGTGCCAATACCGACAGAGACGTACAAGGCTATGAGAAGAGCCTGCCAGCAGCTGACCCTGGCAGTGACAAGGGGAAGGTGCTGGACAGGTCCCTTGGAAGCATTGGCTATGCAGACACCCACCAAGTGCCGACACAGCTCCCACAGGTTGCTCTGGAGAGCTCGGCCTCTCGGTGCCAAGGCAGGAGGAGCCTGGGTCAAGTCCTGACCCAGAGCACAAGGCCAGGCTGACACTCAGCACACATGACAACAGCAAGAGAAGGGTCACAGGAGCAGGACAGAGCTGCATTCCAGAGGTTAAGACCAGCGCTGGACAGTCACCTTTCTGGCACACCAAGGGACTGCCAGGACAGAGATCAAGAGCCTGCAAGGCTGTCAGGGAGCAAGGCACACACAGGACAATGACAAGCCACCAGAGAGGCACAACTGCAGAGCTCCTGCTGCAGCGTCCTCCTCTCCAGAGCTTGGGCTCTGCTTCCTGTTGCATTAAACCCCATGTTCCCTCTGCCGGGACATGCCGAGGTGGGAGCAGGGACAGGTCACCTGGAGCTCAGCTGTGGAAACCACCAGGCAGAGCTGCATGGCAACAGTGCTGCTTGCATTCCTCCTCATTCCCACACACCGAACCCACATGCTCGTGTGGTTTAAATCTTAAGCATTCAAGGCATGCTGATGTATTCAAATATTTCTTCCATGCAAATAAGACCCTATATAATCCATTCTAGGCATCTATAACTTAAACTGACAGCTACTAAAAACTGGGGGAGATTGCCACGGGCATGACAAACACAGATAACAATGTTTAAATGCAAAGTGAAATACGCCAATAGTCAGTCCTGGAAACAGATGGGGAGCCTTCTCCAGGGCACTCCAAAGTAAATGAAGTGGGATTCACCTGCACACACTGAGGGCTCAGGGAGCAGGGCAGTGTCGGCAGTTTGGTTTCTCCTCTTAAGAGGTTACCAGAGGCAAAACGAACCAGACAAGGGAAGCCATCGAACAGTCAGTCTTCTCAGACAGCAGCTCTTCAAAGGCACATTTCCACCCCGAGCTGCCCTGCCAGCAGCACCCCCAGCCAGACAAACTGCCCCCATCACATCGCCCCACACAGAGCTGCTGCTTAAGGACCCACGCACCCAGCTTTGACCCACACTGTCCACTGCCCTCCCTGGGACCCCTGCGCCCCTGTTAAGCACAGTCCCACACCAGAGCTGCTCTGTGCTGCAGCCCTGAGCAACCTCATCCCAACACAGCCCAACTCCAGCTGCCCCTCCAGAGCTCCCCTTGAGCTCAGCCCTGGCCAAGCTGATGGTTAAGAGAACCATCTGTGTCCTATCTGCATACACGTTTGTGGGTAATAAGGCCAGGAGGGACCCGATGAGCAGCAGCCTGACCTAAGCAGAGGCCATCAGACTGCCCTGGATTAATTCCAGTCTGAACAGCCACAAGTCTTTTTAGAATAAAACCCCTTGATCCTCACTGCAGCATTTCTAGTGAGGGAGAGGTCCTGGGTGCATTGCTCCAGTGCTTAATTACACTCAGTTTCCATCTTGTAGCTCCTTTCTAATCGGAACTTGTCTGTCTTCAGCTGCATCTAGTTAGACTTTTGTCTGCCAGACAACAGAGCTGTCTGCTACCAGAGCTCCCTTCCCTACAGAAGTACTCATGGGCAGAAGTTGCTTCCGCAACCGCATCTGATAGAGGCGAGATCTCTCCTGCAGGCTCTCACCTTGTGATTTGATCTCATTCTCTCTAATCATCTTGCAGCTTTTCCTAACTCTTCTCTTAGCTGTCAGCTCCCACCTCAGCACAGCAGAACTGGGCCCACCTCTCCAGCCGCACCTGCAGGAGATAACCTCTGACTTCCACCTACTCCCTGCATCCATGAAAGGCTTCAGCCCCCCAGCCACATGGGAAGCACCCCTTCCTCCCTCACAGGACCACCACTTCCCAGCAGAGCTCCCTCCTCTCTTCATCAACATCCTGTGAGACCTGGCTTCTCATTTACATTCTATTTACATTTACATTCTCCTTTTCTTTCACTCATTTACATCTTTCTCCCAACATCCTGGCTCCCAAACAACAACTTCATAATTATTTCCAACTCTGAAGTTAGCCCTATTAAAGCACCAAGTGTACATCCATGTATGGATGCACATTCAGTTGTGTTCCTACATAAGAACTATCACCCAGTCACAGCCACCTGCAGCAAGGTAGCTCCAGGGTTAAGCTCAGTGACCAGACCCTCTCAAAGCGAGGGGTAGTGCAGAACTCCCGGAGGAAACTCCCGAGTCAGAGAATTATCACATATGGGCTTTGGAAGCATCAGGGCCATTCAGCTGTGGCAGCACAGGACTTCCAGCACACATGGCCGCAAGCACAACATCCAATGAAGCCTGGGCTTTCCCTCTCTTCCTTCCGATGCACATGGAGCTGATCCTCCTGCCCTCTTTCACAGCAAACTCCTGCCACCATCCTCCTGCTGCCCTGCCCACCAGAGCACCCATCACCACACAGCGGAGATCACTTGCTGCTCAACTGGCAGCAGCAGAAGTGCCAGGAAGGACAAGGACTGACCACCTCCCTGGCCCCCAGCCACTCCCAGGGAGTCACAGCTCAACAGCCCTCCGGCTTTGGGATTCCCAGTTAACTCCTCCAGCAGCTCCCAGCAACAATGAACAGCTGCAATTTGGTCTCGTGAATGAGCAATTCTGAATCTTCTTGTTTATCACCCAAATAAACCAGTGCACAGCAATTAAATAACCCTGTTAACATATCTTTCCTATTCCTCACTGCACAGATAGGGATGTCTCAAGATCTTATCACCCCTGCTCCCAGGCAGGGATTTATAAGCACAGGCAGTGACTCAGATAAAGATATTCCAATTGGTGCATGAAATCATAGCAAAGCTGTCCCCAGTCCCCCACAACAGGCTACTGCAGCCTTTGGGGTTAAACACAACTGTTTCAGAGAGACACTAGCTCCAGCTTTGAGAACCAAAGAGCCCTTGTAATCAAACTGTCATGACAATGACTGCCTTCACCATCACTGCAATTAACCTCCACACATATAAAATGCAAATGATCAAACATTTCCCTTTTCCAGGGCTCTGTGTGACTTACACACATGATAGGAGCAGTCCTTCCCTCTAGTATCTTCTCTTGGCTGTAGCAAAACATCTTGCATTCATCCCCCCTTCACACACACTACCAGATCACCAGCATCATCCACACCTTGCTTCACCTGCCCTCCCTTTTATCTCTCCTTATGGGAGAACCCCTCACAAACCATTGGTCAATGGTCTCCAAAGGGGTGGGGAGAGGCAATATTGAGGACAACAGCGGCACCATTTGCTCCCAGTGAAGCTGCAGGATGGGCACAAGGCAGGGGGAGCTCAGGAGCTGCTCTGGGAGAGACCCAGGTGCCTGGAGATGCTGTGACGATGGAGCTGCACGCTGTGATGGGCGCTGCTCCTGCCTCACCTGGGCAACGTTTGCCCCTCTTTTTCTTCTGCTTGTTCAATAAAGCTCCCCTTTGTGCTGAGGTTGCTCTGAGATCTGCTTATCCAGGTATCCCAAAAGTGTTTTGGTGGCTGATGCTGCTTTGCTTTCCTCTGGGAATGCTGTCCTTAGCCCTAGAGAGAGGCACCAAGGAAGAAAGAGAGACAGAAACCTGATTTCCTACTTTGGTTCCAGACCAAGGCACCAAGACAACCACATCACGCAGAGAAAACTGACTGTGCCAAGGGAAAGCTATTTGTCTGCAGGTGACACCTACGCAGAGGTCAGCCTCATGGGCAGCTTTCACTTCTGGTGTCTGGAAAACAAACCACACAAAGCACTCGGTGCATTCCGTGGCACCTAGCAACAGTGCTCAGGCTGCCAGCAGAACCGGCCCCAGCTCCATGGGACATGTGGGAGCAGGACAAGCCCTTCGGCTGATGTACAAGGGGTGAAAGCACCTTCTACACAATGTCCTGATTCCCTGGCGGCCATTTGCTCTACACAAAGCAAATCCAACATTGTTGTACTTTCAGCCAGGCTTTTCCTGCCTGAGACACTGTTCTGAAGTCCTCTTGAGCATCCCCTGTGCTACTGAATTAGTTGTGGCTGTCAAATCATCCCCTCCACAGGGACTTTGAAGCTCCATGACCAGGAGGACACGGGCGCTGCTGGCTCCTGGGGTGCACTGAGCCAGCCCGTTATCTTCCTGTTGAGGAGAGGAGCCATCCAGAGGCTCCTGCAGCCGCACGTTCCTCCTGGTCAGGGTCTCTTAGGAGGGTCCTGTCTGTGGAGGCAGCTCCAGGGAGCCCCAGCCCCAGCCCAACCTTATGGCCCCTGCTCTCCTCCATGCAGTGCCCTGCAGGGACCAAGGGGAGCGTGAGGCTGCATCTGCAGGAGCTGCCTTACGAAGCTCTGTGAGCGCTGGAGCCTCTGTTGGGACTCGGCACTGGTGACCCCTAAGAGAGGATCAAAAAAGCCCTTCCTTGCATAGGAGCAGCTCCAAGCTGCAGCACAGGGCCAAACACAACCCCTCCGGCATCTCGCAGCTCACAGGCGCACATCCCGATGGAGCCAGGCGTTCCCTGCACACCAGCGCTGATGGACACGGGGCTGTCAGAGGCTGCAGCCCTCCTCAGCAACCTGACATCATGCGCCTGATGTTGCCAAACACAGAAGAGCTGTTGCTAGAACAATCAATTTTTAACCCTTGCTTTGCCTGTACCCTGCAGTAACTATAGTAACAGTGCTCGGGGCTCCCCTCCTCAACTGCATAGCAGCTGCACGCAGGCTTGAGGGCTCCGGGGGCTGACTCCTCCTGGGCTCTGCCCTGGATGCACTGCAGGTCACCTGGAGCATCCCACCATCCCTTCCCAGTGGCACCATCCTGGGCTGCAGGTGCCAGCTCTGGCCCTGGCATCAGGACTCTGCCAACTCCAGGCAGCTTCGGCCTCTCCAACTCTGTTCCCCCTGTGCCAGCATTCCACCCCATTGCATTGGAAACAGGGAACCCTCGGAAGGGGCTGTGCTGCCCACCCAGGGACTCTTGCAGGGCCCTGCCCCAATAAGGGTCCTGCAGAGCAAATGTCCTCTGGCACACATGGCTTTTGGCAGTAACATGACCAGCACCAGCACCTCGGCAGAGCCCCCGTGTCCTGATGGCAGGTGGGTGCTGTGCAAGGGCCATGTCCACCCGAGCAGTGCTGCCAGCGCGGGTGCTCCCAGGGAGACCGTGCATGTCACAAGGTAAGACTGAAGAGTAAACCACACTGATCTTGTTTGATGAGCTGAGTTAAAGGCTCGAGCAATTGGTACCCAAGCAGAAGCATGAGAAGGAGCAGGGACGTACTCTGCCAGTATCAGACACTCCAGTCACTGCCAGCTGACCTCTGGCTCTCTCTGGCGTGTGCAGACCTCTCTCCAGAGTGGGTGCAGACACAGCTCTCAGGGCAGCTCCTGTCCACTACAAGGCTGGTTCGGATGGTGGTCCCGTCCTCAAAGCGCTGCTTGCACATAGCCTGGTCCTTGCACAACAGGACCACATCTCCCTAGCAGTGGGAGGGAGATGCGGACCAGGAATCCCCTGCTTCAGAGCAGGACAGCACAGAATGCTATGGCAGACAAGTGAAAGTACACAGGATGTCCTTAGGCTTCGGAGGGATCTTTACCTTGCTTCTCTCTCTACATCAACTGTGCTCAGTAAAAATGCAAATGAAGCACTGTCATGAAGTTCACTCTCAGTGCAATGCAAATGATGTGTGTGCTCCCTCTGTCCCTGCCTGCCTCCCAGATCTAGGAGGTGGAGAACAAGGAGGGAGGCGGGTTGGCTGAATTGCAACCTTAATTGGGCTCCTCCCCAGACAACACACACTGAATTTTTCAAAATCACATAAATCATGTAGTATCAATTATTCAATCATTCTGCTAATCTCAAGGCTTCCAGAAGACCTCGAGCTTTGTATAAAAGCTACACATGAAGTACCAGTTATTGACAGCCTTGCCACCAGAGGATTAACACCCAAGAACGTATCACTTCTGAACACAAGTGGAGCATGCAGTGCTCCGCTGGGAGGTGTTACCTCCGCTCCTCAAAGTGCTCCTGGAGAGGCTTCATCACACCGAATCCTGTCACTGCCTGTACTATTGAATGCATTTACCCTGCAAACACGTTGCAGTACAATTCCTAGGGCTTTTCTCCTGACTTCATCGAGGTCCACACAACCAAGGTACAGAAGCTTCAGAGACATCCGACAATTACACAGAGACAATTTCTGGCACGTCCCATGGGATCCGCTTCTCTGCACACACACCTCGTCTCAAGGGTCACACTTTCTACACAGTGGGAGTTGAGAGGGGCAGCCCGTATCACACGTTAGGGTAAGCTCATGCTCTGCCAGCCTCGTGTCTCCCTTCCCCAGCCCCAAAACGGGCAGTTGCAGCCTCTGTCTGAGCAGAGCAGGGGCCAAACTTCAGTCTTCTCCCATAAACCAGGTTTTCCCCGCATGACCTTTCCTGTGCATCCTGCACCCAATGGGTCTGCTGCTGTGTCCCCACACAGGGATGCTGCTGTGGGTGGGTTTGGTACTGCTGGCAGCTCCAGCACAGTGGGGCTCAGCACATTGCTTTCACAGGCACTTCCAAGAGCACCTGATGCAGCTGCAGAAAGCCAGGAGCTGCCAGCGTCATGCAGAGGGTTCAGAGCCTCCCACGGGCAGGAGGGGCAGAAAGAGTCCATTAAAATGCACTGAGCACATGTAAAGTTTCATTACAAAGCACAAAGGTAGGCTGGTTCCTTCCTCCAGCAGGCACATCTGCATAATCCAGGCTGGGCTCCTGCAGCTGCACTGCGCTGTGCATGCTGCTGCCACCAGTATTGTTTTCATCTATTTTATTGAATAACCACTACCCCAGGTTTAAGCGGTGTAACAAGCCCTGCTGCGCAGTAATGTCTTTGCTTGCTTCCTGCAAACACATCTAACTGGAAACTCCCAGGCAGTAAGTGACTATCCTGCAGACAGGAATGCCCATCTTCTGCCTCCACCTTTTCTGCAAAACTGGGAAGCCTCACACAGGCAACATGACGGCAGGAGGGGGACTGCAGCTCCATGGCGGGTTGCAGTTATACCCCATGCTCCCAAACTTTGCCAGCACTGTGGGATCCATAGCCCTACCTCAGCTCCTGCTGTTACTGCCCGGCAGAGGATGAGCAGCAGGAGGTAGGACTCTGGATCCCGCTCTGGCAGGACAGCAGATTGCATAAAAGGGGAAGGAGATGGTGCTGCCTCATTAATCATGATAAAGAACAGGCTTAAAGAGAGCCTGGCTTTCAGCAGAGTAATTAATGAGCTCTTTAATTTTAGGCTGTAACATCCAAACTACCCCATTAGGCAAAGAGCAGCTCCAAGTGTCCTTCCATGTGATGTCAGGGAGATGCATGGGGAGCTCTGGAGTGCAAAGCTCCAGGGGCTTCTCCTTCAGTGCCAGGGGTGCGCTTGGCTGTGGTCTCAGCACATCACAGGTTTAAAGCTCTCCTCACCAGCTCAGCCCTGCTGCTGGCATGGAAGAAGCCAGGGATGCTCCGTGATTCCCACACCGAGCCACCGGCCTGCCCTGGCCTTCTGCAGGGGTTCTGGAAGCCAGTGCCCAGGAGAGCACCAGGCTGCAGGGATCAATGTGGGAACGCTGGAGCAAGGAGGCAACCATCGCCTCTGCCTCTGGTCCCACACAGAGCTCAGCAGTGTCCACATCGCTCTGCAGGAAGGATGCGAGCCCCGTGTCTGACACAGGGACTGAGCAACCACACATACAACCTGCACGTGGCTGGTGGCATGGCCGAGCCCTCAGGAGGTGGCCGGGATTGCAGCAGACCGTCAAGTACCAGCTCTGCCACCATGGCTCATTTCCCCAGGAAAACATTCAGTGAAGTATTTCAGGTTCCCTGGTTGAAACTCAGCCCAGGCCACCCTGTTCTGGAGCATGGATACTCTGTGCGTGGACTGGAGATGTGTCCCACATATTTCCTTCAAAGACTGTATGTCTTTTTTTGTAATGCCAATCATAACTGGCACACGCTGGAGATCTTTCTGTTGTGGGCAGAGCAATGTGTGCCACACAGTAAATCCTTCTGTGGGAAATAACCCTGGCGACTAGAGGAATTTATGAATTTATTACTCTGTAGGAGCCTTTCCTCCTATGACTTAAGGAGAGATCTCTCATCCTACAGGAGACCTTGCTGGTTCCCTGTTTGGAAACCTGTATAAGGCTTTATGTCACATTCCCTTCCTGCATGTCCCAAGGACTCATTCCATGAGCTCCTGCCATGCAGGACTCGTGCATGACACTCCCAGAGACTCACTTAGAGCAAAGTCCAGAAGCAGAGATCTCACTTCTTGCTGCAAGAAATCTCAGGCAGTGGTGCTGGCCATGGGAAAGGGTCACACAGTCCCTGTCTTGTCACACTGTGAGCTGAGGATAGCAGAGCTCCACCATCCACCACCCTCCAGCAGCCTGAGGAGCCCCTGCTCCCACCCCAGCATCAGCCCCTCTGCCAGCAAGCAGCAAGCATCCACACCAGCAGAGGGATGGGGCTGGCAAACAGGGAACATCCGAGGGGTCACCTGCACCAGCAAGAGAAGGCGCACAGCAGGAGCTTGCCCGCAGGTACTGCACCTGCCCGCCAGGTGACGGCCGCGCCAGGACCATGCCCTGTTATCTCATTGTCAGTTCTGTTCCAGCACAGGATTGGAATGCCCAGAATGCAAACCTTTTCTGTAAGATTACAAAACGCTCGAGCACTTCTGCAATTTGGATGGCAGGGGATCAATTACTTGGGCATGGTTTTGCATATAATGACCTGCGACAGATTGTAAAGTTTCTCAGATAGCAAAGCAATTATGAATACTGAATGCAAACTAATGGCTACAGAGTGGTGGAACAGGGCCATCTGGACTCGAAGACATGCTCCTGACTACAAGAGGAAGGAGTGCGGGGAGGGGACCCCTTCAGCTGAATGCTCTAAGTACTTGGCTAAGTGTGTGATTTTCACGGATGTGCTTTGGGAGAAAAGCTGTGGTGTGAGAAACAGTGCCCAAGAACAAACATAAACACAAATACAAACAGAGAGCAGAGAAAGAGGAGAAATGCCGGAAATGGTTTTGCCAAGAAAGAAGTTCAGATTTCACTTCCAAGTGATTACTGTTTATTCCAGAAGACCAGATCACTTTGTTTGTTTAATGATTCAAAACAGATTAGTTTCAAAAACCCTTGAAAGCTTTCACAAACAGACTCCCATCCAGCCAAAACCCAGCTGGCAAAGCTCCTGGGTGTGAGGACAGATTTATTTATCACTTCTCAGCAATGAATATTCGGGGTTTATTTGGTTGAAAAGGGAAATAAGTCAGGGTTTGGAACATCCAAAGTGGCAATAAGGGCCCTCAAGCAACAGAACCAAGAGTGATTGCCATGAGGGGCTCCACAAACCCCCTCCTTTATGTTCCCAGCACAGGGATCGGCTGTGCTGCTCCCAGGCTGTCTCCAGCCGATAGTCGATTGCTCCTGGGCATCCCAGCACATCCAGGCTCAGGTCCTGCTCCCCAGCACTGTGCCTGGGGCATGGGCTGCCTGCACCCCTCCAGTGCACACAGATCCACCCCACCACCATCACCCTGTGCCCTGCACGGGGCCTCTTGGAGCTATGGGCTCTATTCCTGCAGCTGCAATCCTTCCCTAAAAAATGCATGTGGGGTGAAAGGTTTTACACAGCAAACAGAACCGAGATTAAGGGCTACAAATGTCAGATCTCACAACGCTCTGTCCATAAAACTGCTGAGAAGAAAGTCACAGCACCAGCAGCATGGACCAGGGGATGGGACCACAGATTTCCTGGGAGTAAATGAAAATAACATCAGGAGTCATTTTTCTCCTACTTTTAAACATCAGCCTAGCAGGAACATCAAAGTAATCCATGAGTCTGGTCATTCCTGTAGCACACTGGTATAAATCAAAAACAAACCCACGGTTGAGTCAGGTAGAAAATCATCTTCCAGAGACATCCAACTGAGCTCAGCAAAGGAGAAAAGGCTGACACAACATCTTTAAACATTTTTAATTACCTTGTCAAACTGACAATTATGGAGCTAATTATTAGGAAGACAATACCAGATATACTGAATAGCACATCAACAGTGGCTTTATGTAATTATACAATTTAATGAATTGAAGGCTACAGTAATGGACTATATCTGGTTAATTAGAGCCTCCCTTTCTGCTAATAATGCCATTTATTTTCAATTCACTGTATTTGTTTTTTCTGTAAAACCAGGCATGTTTCCACAGATGATGAAGGATTTCTCACAGCAGCTCTTAGAAGTAACTAACTTCTGCTAGTTATGGCAGACAGTCCTTTTCATGGGGCGGACGATGAGCTCCAGCTGGATGCTCTTTCATGTCCAGCTTTGCTGTATTCCCTAAGGGCTCATTAGAGACTGGGGCTGGGCAGGCAGAGGGACCCCTCAAACCCCCCAGACCCCTTCCCAGGCCAGGAGGTGCTCAGCAGCACATGGGTGGGCTGAGGATGCCCGTCTGGAGCTCTCCCAGGACCATCCCCTGCAGCAGCAGCCACCGCACTCCTGGTGCCACAGAGCAGCGTGCAGAGGCACAGGGACGGGGCTGCTACAGGGGCTCCTGCCCCAGCACAACCCACGGGAAGACAAAGAGAGAATTTCAATGATTTCCCTTGCTGATAACATTTGGGAGGGTTTGAAGCATCCTAATTCCTCATTGTTGAACGAAAATTGTCTGATAAATTATTGATTGTATTTAAAATGTACCCACAGAAACCATTTTAATTCTTCTTTTCTCTTTTTGGAAGTAATTAATCCGTTTGAAGTTTCCTATCACTTGAAGCTATTTCCCATTACTGTTACCTGGAGCGGCTGAACAGTCTCCCATGCACAGGAGACACCTGTGCACTTACAGGGTGAAGTTAGAGCTTCTTTTTGCACCAAGTGTTGGTGGAACTTGCAGAGCGTGCAAGCCTTGAGCCCCACGAGCTGTGTGGTGTAGGGCAGCCCCCAGTGCAGGGTCCTCCTGGGCACAGGGCAGGCAGATCCCTTCTGCAGAGCTGCAGAACCTGGCAGATGGGAGCACTAAATCTGTCCGCTCACCTCTGCACTTCACTGGCATCAATGGCACAGCTATTTGGCAGGTGACTTCCTTGCAGTGTGCTCGTAGCTTTGCCTAGCATGCACACCCAAACACACTGCAGGACTCCCCATCTAAATGAAAGCTGTTCTTAGGAAGGATTAAATTCATTAATGTACTTGTAAATTAATAAAATCCTGGCAATTGTGAAAACATCCTGAGCTTTTGTGGCCTGGAGATTTATTCAGTCCTGCTGGCTTCCAGCTGAGGCAGGAAAGATCATAAACCTGCCAAGAGAAATGCCTCTGCAAAACGTTCCAGGCTCAGCTATAACATCCCTCCTCCTGCTGGCACATCAGCCAAGGTGCCCCCAAAAGGCCAAGAGCTGAACTTGCAAACCCCGTCCTTTTTGTCCTTGCCAGCAGCCGCTCAGTGGCATCACATGGAGAGTTGACCATTCTGCAGCTTGGATTTGGTTTGGCAGGATCTTTCAGAGCTTCATTCTTTCTAGGAATATAATAATCCTTGAGCTGTTTTTCGTGCCCATCAAAGTCAGCACAGTCTATGAGGGAGAGCTGGGAGAGCTGTGGCAGGGGTGTGGGCTGCACACCAGCCCCTGTCCACAGCCAGCCCAGGTTCACCGCTCACTCCGGCAGCAGGAGCTTGCATCAAGCACTTCCAGGATGCACCCACCTTGTCCTTGAGCTGCCATTTGGCTCCTGGGTTCCCTTCAGGCTGCATCATCAGATGGCCAGACAGCTGTGTGAGCCGGGACTGCCAGCAGAGTCCCACTTCCCTACCATCAGCCCTGCATCAGGAACAAGGGAACGATGGAGAATGGGCCAAAGAAAGCTTCTCTGAGCTTTCCCTTCCCAGCTGTATACAAGAACTGTCATAAGTTTAGGTAGAATGAAAGCATTTCACCTCTGAAGACACACCAGCATGAAAGTCAGACCGTGAGGACAGCGATGGTACCAGTCACCCACACCATGCAGTGTGCCACTGTGTCCCTGGCAATGGGGTCCTGGAGCAAAAGCTGCACTCAGGCTCCTCGCTGGACCTCCAGCAGCACTCACAGCTTCCAGCTTCCCTGAGAAGAGCCTCTGCTGCTCTGCAATGGAAAGAGCACAGGGATAAGCACTGCCAGGAAGAGCAGGATCAGCCTCTGTGGGAGCACAGCCACATTCCTGCTCCGCGCTGCTGGACAGGTCAGGCATCACACACACTGATTCCTGCTCCCCCAGCACTTCTCTGAGACCTGCAGCAAGTCAAAGGCACTAACTGCAGCCATCCAGGGAGGCTGAGCACTGCACCCACCCCGGGGGTCAGCAGCTGAACGTCCCCCAGCTGTCAAGGCAGAGATTTCACTGTGTTCTCCCTGGGTTTATAAAGGCCTCAGAGCCCCCAGGCACAGGCACAGGCGATCCATGCTCCCTAGGAGCAGCACCATTACATGTGGACCCCAGTTGAGATGACAGAGGTGCCGGTGGGATCCTGCTGTGCAACCCACATCCCAATGGACAAGGAGAATGCTGCTGCAGTGCCCCATGCTGAGCTGGCTCTGCAGACTCCCTACTTTGATGAAGCACCACACACCTCTGCCCTGCAAAGCCAGACACATCCAGCAGCACAAATTCAAATTGCCCAGCTCTAGCAGCAAGAAAAGTCAATCAATAACTGGCAGCACAGACCTCTAGCACGGACACTTTGTCTTCCCAGGCGCAGGAACAAGGCTGCAACCAGGGATGGGAAAGGGCTGAGCAGTGAGAGGAGGACACCAGGGCTGCAGTCAGACTTTGCCAAATATTGAACAGACAAATGATCCAGAACCAGCACTTCTTCTGAGGAGCAGCAGCATTTCATTTTCACTGGGGAACGCTCAGCTAGCTGATTTTATGACAGTATGTCTTTTTTATATATAGATAAAATTTGTGAGTGAATTTAGTGCTTATGAAACCAAAGGAGTAATAGCTCTGGCAAGAGCCAGGGTAAGGTGGCAATACAGGCCAGTGTTTGGTGGTGTTGAGGCAGCACAGCACCATGTGTGATACTGCTTGTGATGCACCCAGGGAAGCGGCCGCCCTGCTCTTCCAGGCCTCCAGACCAGGTACCAGTCATTCCCTGGGGCTCCAGTGCTCACTGCCTCAGCAGGAAAATCTCCACCAGTCTCAGCACGATAGCCATGAAGCTGCTTGCGCCAGTCCTTGCGTGCTGCAAGTGACACCAGCGAAGCTTCATGCAGCTCTGCCTGTCTGAGATTCACACCGATCATCTCCAGAGTGGTGACTCGAAATGTCCCAAAAGGCAACCAAAGAGAAAGGAGGCACTGGTTTGATTTCCCTCCAAGCTGGGCATCAGAAGAACTGAGCTGCTCCTCCTGCACCACAGAGCACTTCCCTGCAGTGGCCTCTGCCCTCCCACTGCTCCTCGTTGCCAGGGGGGTCCAGTACTGGAGACACCTGTAAAATTCCTCAGGCAGCCACCCATCCCACAGCATCGCTCTTGGCTTCCAGCTCTGCCCTCAGCCTCCACCCTGTACACATCACTGCCAACCTGCCTGCAAAACTGCCCAGCCTTCTGTGTGAGCAGCAGTGACCATGTATGTAGGTGCCACATGCACTTTCCTCTGCTGCATGAACGTGTGCTGCCTCAGCCCTGGGGCCCCATCCCTCTTGCTTTACTCAGCTTCTCTCCTGCATTCTTCCCCTGCCTTATCAGCTGTGCTGACTGTCTTCGTCTCTCTCCATCTCCCTTTCATGCAGTGACACAGGCAGGTTTTTTCCCAGTCATTTACACGTTTTTGCTGCTTACAGTCTAAGATTTGCTGGCTGATAGCAAAAGGATCATCAGGTGGGACATCCCCATCGCATTGCTCATTGTGTCTGTAGGGCTTTTGAATATCGAGGGTGCACTCAGAGTCACCCACCCCTTCTCTTCCCACTCTTCCTGCTGCAGATCCTCCTGGGCAGCTGCTTGCCCTGCTCCGGCAGAGCTTTGGCGCCAGGTCAGATTGGATGAGCAGCGCTGTCCCCTCTGGTCAGCAACCTGTGGAATGCCAGATTTTACATCCGAGCTCGGTTTCTATCTCGTGATCAACCATCCCTTCACTAATGGTCCAGGTTGAGCGGAGTGCACAGGGGCCGGGGGGACGTCAGGGGCCAGCAGAGCTGCGAGGCCAGGAGAGGCGGTCATGGCAGAGCAAGGCAGAAACCACGCAGGCACAAAGGGCACAGCAGTGTGCAGCAAACATCCGCTCTTCTGATCCACCATCCCATCATCCCTGCAGTACAACCCTCAATGCCAGGAAGAGCCTCATGTGCCGCATCCAGCACCAGCACCCGCCGTGCAGTACCCACACAGTGCCCATCCCACACGGGCCTGGATGCCCCATCCTGCTTCCAGCTCCTGACCATCAGCTCCATCCACCCCATCACAGAGGCCAAACCCAGCACTGTTCTGATGACGGCTGCGGGGGCTGCAGGGCAACGGGAGGCTTCTGCTTTCTCGCCTTCAAATGTTTTTGCAGAGCTCCATCTAGGGGGGACGTTGCTGGAGAAGGCTGCAGAGCAGGACAGGTACCCGTAAACAAGTGAACGGCTCCTTCCGCTGGCCTGAGGCCTCTTGTCACACACTTACGGTGCTAATTAAAAAGGGAGGGAACAGCCCATAAATTTTACAGTTTACTCTAGCTGCAGTTCAGCTGGTTTTACAAGAGCTGATGTAGGTAAGTGCAGCTCTGCAGATCACTGGTGCATCACTGAGAGCCCGAGACTTAATTAAATGTTATTCTAGGAATAAAATTTCACCCTCATCGGACAAGACTGAATATTAAAGCATCAATTTCCTGAAGGAGACTCTGTAATCAGCGACTCCTGCCATGGGAAAGCAAAAATAACCCCAGCTACTGACACCAGCATCCTTCAGACAATGGCACAAAGCAGCACGGTGGCTGTGGGGCTCTGCGAGGGACCGAGCAGGTCCCATGGGCACACACACAGCACACACATGGAACTGCTTTCCAGGCCACTGTACGTTTTGGGCACTTCTGAGGCTCCCCATGGGCATGGGAAGTGTCTGCCTACTCAGTGCAGGCAAGGGGCATCGGTCCCTCTCCTGTAGCCCCACCAGCCCCAGCCTGTGTCCACGGGCGGGTGCCTGTACCCAGACATGAAGCACGTTCACCCTTGCGCAGATCTGTCCTCTCTCTGCACCCACCCAGGCACCCCGAGCTCTCCCACAGCCTTCCCCACAGCAGCTGACGTTTGCTGTTCCATCCTGCTGGCACTCAGCACAGCGCCCTTAGCCCCCCGTCGCGCTCCCCTCTTAGGTGGGGTGCCACGTCACCCCGAGAGCTGACACGTAGGAGCAGCACGGGCTGCTGGAAGCTCACCAGGCACCTCCCGGTTCCGCTGCACCCTGAGCTACCAGACACTGACTGGGGAGGGATCCCAGCATCAGAGCTGCAGCAACAAACAGCAGTTCAGGGGGCTGGAGATCCCCCTGGGGAGGGATGCAACAGATCTACCCACATCCTCCGTGTGGTCTTATTTCGTAGTGAATCATGGTGTTGCAATTTATGGCATTAGCCCCAGGATGAGTGAACAGCGTTAAACTTCACAAATCCTCTAATATTGCTGTGCCTGCAGTTGGAGGCCTTCACATATGCAGATATTAACTTCTCTGTTGCTCAGAAGTGTCTTTCTAATTTAATACTTGCCCAATATTGCAAAACTCATAACTTGGGTTTCTCCAGAGGACCCAGCTGATCTCCCAGAAAAGGGCAGCCTGTCACCGCAGCAGTTCTGACTGCTCCACACAATCCCATGCCAGGATGCAGGGTGATGCCAGGAGCCCCGTGCACCCTCGCCTGGCCCTGCCCCAGCGCAGGGCAGAGGCTCTGCCTGCAGATCCTTCCCCCCTCCCATGGTCCCACCATCTCCCACCCCAGCCTTGACAGATCTCTCCTCGTCATGGTATTAGGGGGCCCTGGCAGCTGGGTCTGCCCTTTGCTGGCTCTGTCACACTGAGTAGTTGCTAATTGACCAGTGTGTCTCCCTTTGCTGAGCTATTAGCGACGGCACCATGGCCGCTTGCTGACATGAATTATCTGCGAGCTTGCAGGGTCTGCGACACAAGTAACAGTTTGTCATGAGGGCAGAGTGAGCCCAGAGGCAGATGTGGCTGCCGTGCCCCGGGTGCCATCGCCAGGCCCTGAGCAACAACTGCTCCTTCTCCCCCGGAAGCACCCCGGCTTTGGTCTGACTGCCACGGCACAGGGCCACATTCACCAGTGACAGCAGGATGGAGCCAGCAGCATGCTGAGGAGTGGGGCTGGGTGGGCTTTGCCCTGGGTTTGAGGCGTTGCCTTGCAGCCAGCACAAAGGACAGCAGGGGAGCAGCCGGTGCAAAGCCCACGAGGGATCTTCCCACAGCAAACCATGGCCACAGAGAGAAACGGATCAAACCTTGCAGACCTCCCTTTCTGGCAGCTCTGAGAGGTTCCCATGATCCCAGCTGCCTTCCCTTTGCGGGGCTGTCCCCACAACAGCATCCTCTGAGATTAGCAGAGCTCAACTGTTAGCAAGTAAAGGAGCCGCAGCAAAGCAAACAGGCTCCAGGCACTCCACACTGCTGAGAGGGCTGGGATGGGTTTAACACACACTTATCTGCATTTCACACATGCGTTTGCATTTAGCAAACACTCATCTGAAAGACTCTGAGCCCTTGTTGGCTCTTTGTAGCAGCTCCGGCAGGAATCCCCCAGCCTGATCCCGCTGGCTCAGCACTCACGCTGCTGCCTCCCGGCACTGGCTCCCTGGCAGAGGATTCCTCCTGCCCGGCCCCGGCAGAAGCTGCAGTTGGAGGGGGGCAGACAAAGCTCCCTCCCCGGGAGCAGCACCCATCAGCCCCATCCAGAGGGGGACTGTCTGGAGAGCAGCGTGGATCCGCAGCGATGAGGGACAGGGGCTCTCTGAGGACATCGCCCCTGGCCAGGAGGAGCCAGAAAAACTTCTCTCCTTCCTGCAGTGCCTGACTTGAAACTACCTCCCCATGCACCCTTTGAACACCATACATGACACAAAGGCTGAGATGAAGTGAGGATTAATTGATTTCCACTGGTGAATCCAAAAGCTGACCCCAAATTGTCTGTCTGCAATGGTCATTGTGGACATTGTGCAAGACCCGGCCAGAGGATTCTGGAAATGTGTTTAATGAAGACTCTTTCTGTCCCTCAGAGGCTGTTCGGTGGCACCAGCTCAGAATATGCTGTCGTTTATGGCAAAGACCATTTTTTAGGTAATAGGAGGGAGCCACTAAGGACACGCTCAGGAGAGTGGGGAGCAGCACAGTGCCAGCCCTGGCTCACCAGTGCGTCCCCACTGAACACACCAAATCTATCCCCCCGGACCATCAGCACCGGCCCCTCTGCCTCCCACAGGCTCAGCCACGTGGCACCATTCAGCTCAGCCTGTTCCCACCAGCACTGCCAGGCCCTCGCTTCTCCCATCTCATCCCAGTTCTCTGTGCCAAGCCACATGGCAGGAGCTTTGGGAAGTCACATCCAGGAGGAAATGCAATCAGCCTCAAACCCACACTTCGCTCCTGCCACTGCCAAGCTGGCACATGGAAAGGATGTGGCTGTCTTCCAGCCCTCTGCTCTTTGCCTGCATCTGCTCCATCCCAGAATGTCTGGAGACTCCTGAGCCTGCCGAGGACAGACAGGACTGCCTACAGCACCCACAACTTTTCTCCTACTTCGCTACCATGAACTGTTCTCATACCTGGTTTTCCCAGCTGCTTCCTGTGAGCACCAGAAAGGCAGGGATACTGCTAAAGGAGGAGAGGTGGAGGAAAATCACCTTCTGCATCCAATAGAAGCTCCCAGGAAGCCCAGCTGGGCTGTGAGCAGCATCCTGAGCATCCTGAGCAGCAGCTTGGGGCACGACACAGCGATGTGGGGCACAGAGCTGGGCAATGTACCTGGCACTGCAGGGACGAGGTGGGGACAGTCTGCAGGAGCCTTGCAAAGTGTATGGTCCTGGCTGTGGGGCCGTGTGAGCTTCCCCTCTCCCGCTGTCCCTCTGTATTTAACCCTGTCCTTGGGAGCCATTAAATTCCTGCTCCGTTGCAATAACCAGTGGGTTCAGACCTGAGAAAATGGTTTGTGGTCGACTCCTGCCCCTCAGGGCTAGCTGATACTCCCCAGCCGATGGCCAGTACCATGAAACACAACGTCCTCCCTGGTATTCCCTCAGTTAGCCATCTGGACAAAGCTTGCAGCAGTTAAACAAGCTGGGCGCATTGTCTGCTGCATGGTGGTAGCTTTCAGGGAATTCAGACCTTTAGCCACAAGTAGATGGATGTGACCTTCTGGAGTGTAAGGGTGACAATCTTGCCATTTTTATTCCCTAGTAGTTGAAATATTTTAAAACCTAAATGACCCAAGGTCATTAAGCTTTGTAAAGAGATTGCTGCAGGTATTTCCAGACATCTATCAAAACCTAAGTCACCATGACTGCCTGTGACTAGAGGAGAGCACAGAGCTGCAAACAGTAAATTGTCCTGGTTTATATCCCTTCGGAATTTTTTGCTGAGGTTTCCTAATTCTTCAGATCCAATTTGATGACCATATTAATTAAAATTAGAGTTGAGTAAGAGGTACTTTTATGCTCTTATCACCCTATCTGATATGAAGAATGAATCGAGCTGATGAAAAATAGCACAAAGACAGGCAGCTATATAATGGAGGTTCTTTAAAGCTGGTTCTGATTTAAGGCATGTTACTTTTGGGGACCACTTCTGCTTGCCATGCAGAAAGTTTCCACGTTTTGCTTTCTCTGTTCGCAGCTGCACAAGCTGTGGCTATACGCACATGCAGATCTGGGATACTTCACCTCATTTCTGGTACTTAGTGTCTATCACGTTTGTTGTAAGAATAGAAGCAATGCAAATTATGAGGTCATTTTTAGGAAAGGAGCTGCAGCAAGGAGCCAGCATCCACCCCACTGCACCTGCCCCAGTGCCCCATGGATGGGCCAGTCCTGCCCAGCCTCTTGCAGAATCGGCATCAGCAGAACAGAGGCAAGGTGTTTAAAAGACGCAGGTCGCACCAGTGCAACATTATGCATTACTTCACGAGAGGCCACTGCAGAGCATCAGCCCCTTTGCACAGCAGCAGCACCACTGATGCGCTCTGAGCGATGGGCACAATGCAGGAAAAAAAATCCTCCTTGGCCAGTGTCCCCATGGGGGCTTCCCAACCAGCAGCTCGTGTGGGGTGCAGGATGAGTCCAACGTTCAGTGGAGGAGTGAGCATCCATCCCAGGAGGACCCTGTCTGCAGAGGTGACACAGCAGCACCAGCTGCTCTGCTGCCCATTTGATAAGTGTGACACAAACCTAGATCACAAGATTAGATTGCTTTCTGTTGCCATTCTTCTTGCTCTGTTTCAGTGGGGGAGAGGAAAAAAAAAGCCAAGGCACAGCTAACCTGATCAGGGTGAGCACAGCGAGCCCACAGAGTGCTGTGAAATCACATCATGGGTCTGAGCGCAGTCAGCATCAGCTGCTGCGCTGCAATAGCTCCTGTGATGCTCCTAACAAGACTTTAATTTTATGTTTACTATTTGGGGACTAGCAAAGCACAGCAATGCCTGTGTGGTGCTCTGGGCCCCTTCCCTCTGTCCTGGGAGGCTGGGAGGACTCAAGCACAAAGCAAGCCCACCTTCAGTACTTTCAATTCTGTGCTGTGTTCCCCAGCCTTGGCAGGAAGGACTGAACTTAATTAATATCAATGGAGAAAAAGAAGGGGGTGAATCACGGTATGAACATTCTCTGTCTATATGCAAGCAGCGCACAGCTCCTGCCAGCATCCAATCTGAGACACGAGGAGCCTCGAGCCCACCCTGGGGACCCACGACCGGCTGCCTACAAGGGCTGGGTCCTCCCACCACATTTAGCTGCTTCCATAGCCGTCATGCAAGAGCTATGGAGCTTCCTCTCTCCATGCAGCCAGGGGTTCAGCCTTCATAAAAAAATCATTATTCCATTGTTTAGCACCACATGCCAATCCCTTCCAGGTGAATTAATTTCTTAATCACACTTTTAATGGGGGAGACTGTTAGAGCCCATGCAGGAGTGGTTAATATTAGTACTATTTAACTGTTGAAAGCTTTTCATATCGTAAACCAGGCTCACAGGCGAACAGTAAAACTCACAGTTTAACGGGTGGGTAACAGGCCTCCAGACACTCATAGCTCCTGATGGCTGACAGCAGCCACACCACGGGCAGACCAGGACAGCCGCCTGCTCCACGCAGCCCAAGAGCGGCAATGCCAGACCCCAGCAGTGCCACATCCCAGCAGTGCCACATCCCAGCAGAGCCACATCCCAACAGTGCCACATCCTGCAGTGCCACATCCTGCAGTGCCACATCCCAGTAGTGCCACATCCCAACAGTGCCACATCCTGCAGTGCCACATCCCAGCAGTGCCACATCAAAGTAGTGCCACATCCCAACAGTGCCACATCCCAGCAGTGCCACATCCCAGCCCTCCTACATCCTGTCAATGCCACGTCCCGGCCCTGCTGCTCGCTGCAGCAGAGTGACCCTGTGCTGACTGCAGGTGCATTCACCGCCCTCGGGCTGGATTGCTGCCTGTACCGGGTGCAGGGCACGGGTGAGCACTCAGCATGTGTGGGGCTGTTCACGAGTCCATTTTTCTTCCAGTCAGTCTTTCATAGATTTATGCTGGAGAAATGGGAGCATTAAATATCCCCCTGCTGTAATTCAGCATGCAGCAAGAGATACAGATTTAAATATTTAGTAGCACATAACTGGCTAAAAGCCTCAGCAACATTTTTAAAGATCACTTCTTAATAAAACTGGTCTGAAATATTCCCCACAGTTAGAATTTATGGTTGGTAATTGGTGCTCTTGTGATAAATAGGAGGGAATATATATTTATGAACAACAAATATTAATGAAGAAATAATACGGAGCCCAACTTCAGGCAGTACAGCTTACTATTACTCTGCAGTATCCCCCAAGGAACACTGACATTAAGCAAACACAAAGGCCAGATCAACAGTGCTGTTTGACTGAAGAATCCAGGAGAAAGGGAGCACAGACTGGGACAGGAAGGACACATCCCAGCCCTGCTCCAGGCAGGCTGGATGCAACAAGAGGCTCTACATGCAGCCAAGCAGCCACACGAGAATCCATTGTGAACTGTGCTCCCTGCCCGTGTATCAGACCCATCACATACCCAAGCCACAGCCTGCAAACACTCCAACACTATTGATTCTCATCATGGGTGAGCCACTATTTTGCATGTGTTCACCCATGATTAAAAACCTGGAGGCAAAGCCCGTGGTAACTGCTCCTCCTCTTCCGTGCAATGGCAGGAAGAGATTTATCTCCAAGTGATGATCCTGATTACTGCTTAGGCACCGCGCAGGTGGGAACCGCATGTTGATTTCACATCGTTTTCCACCCAGCCGTAGCGGGGTTTTAGTGCTGCTGCCTTCTGCGTCTCCAGTAACCATGAGCCAGACAGAGGACCCCAGAGAACACCCCACCAGCTGACGGGTCAGCCCAGCAGTGCTCCGAGGCAGCGAGAGGGCAGAGGGGAGCCTGGCCCAGCTCAGCAGAGCCATCAGCTGCCCAGGGTGTCGGGGTGCTGGAGCCCATGGCAGGGCAGGCACAAACGAGCCCTGGCACAGCTGCGGGGCACCGGCTGCTGGGTGAGTGCAACAGCAGCAGCCGGAGCCGCAGCCCTCCCGTGTCGCTGGCACTGCCAAAGGAAATGGTTCGAGCGGTAAATAAAAGAGACGCCTCTGCTCTGCAATGGAAGCTCTGTGATCTTGGAACACAGTCTGCATACACAGACAGTTTGGCTATAAACAATTTCAACATTAACTGGTATTTACATATAGAACAACTCACTCAAAGTACAATTAAAGGCCTTGATGGACTGGAAAATGTCAAAACATTTAAGAGGCTTCAACACACGTGTTTGATTTACATCTCCTTGGCCAGACATCAAATTGGAGTTTGTTTACATTCTCTCTACCAGAACACAGAGCACATGGAGGTTCCGGCTCCCCGTACCAGCACGTGCAGGGATCGATTCACAGTTAATTCCTTCACAAAGACAATCACCCGTGTTTTGTCTAAGAACAAATTTGAGATGAGCAGGCCACGCTCGGATCCCTCGGCTCAGCTCAAGCTGTCTCCACTCACTCAGTATCCTTAAAGGAATCTGCAGGGCTGCTATTTTCCGGATTGCCCAGAAAAGGGAGGCTGAGAGGATGCCATTGAACCCGGGTGAGACTGTCCTGCTGCCAGGAGACAAGGAAACTTCAGAAATGTCACCAGGAACTTGGCATCTTTACCACCAAGTGCTCAGTCTCTGACTGCCCACTGAGGTTACCAGGCAGCAAGAGGAGCGTCACAGCTGGAGTTGCTTCCCCACACCACACCATCCTGGGGACACTCACCCACTGCCAAAGTGATGGGCACCCACGACTGTCCCATCTGTCCATTCCCAGGACATGTCAAAAGCTGTTCTCAGCTGTATTTCATAGAACCATAGAACAGTTTGGGTTGGAAAGGACCTTAAGATTAGTTCCAACCCCTCAAGGTCAGATTCCTTAAAGGCTACAGGCTGAACAATTCCACATATATCCTAAAATACAGAGCTTCATTTTTTAAACTGCCTAATACATTTTAAAGGGCAGGTGCTGCACATTTTACTTTTTATTGCCACTTATCTTCCATCTCTGCCTGTGTTTATCCTGGGCTATGCAAAGGCGCGTGTCCACAGCTCTGCCACTGCAAGGCTGACATGGCACAACGCCGGGAGCTCAGTCAAGTGCAGCCCTTGTTCTCTGTCAGAGCTCACAGAAGAGACCTGCACATCCCCTGAAATACCACTGAGCCTATAAAGCAAAGACAAAGCCCGTAAGTGATCACTGACCACAGAGCAGAACACAGGTAAAGACCGAGAGCTATGCTCGTGAAATCCACCAGCTTAGCCTGGGAATGAAGCGCAGGAGCCGCTCCAGGAGGAAACGTGCCCTTGGCATTGGGAGCTTGCTCGGCTTAAGCAGGAGTCATTTGCCTCCTCACACCCTTCTCCACTTCCCTCCAGGCCACAGCAGCAGCCCCAGCTCTACGCAGATGCTCCCTGCCCAGGCTCACACACAGTGGTGGGAATCAGCCCTCAGCCCCATGGCTGGCATGAGGCAGCACACAGCACCCATGTGCTTCACCAAGGTCACCTGTGCTGCGTTAACTGCACTGGGGAGGGTTCTCATCTCTCGTTAGTCCAACATGAACTTGCATTAGCTCTTGGCAGGGCCTTTCCATAGTAAACCCTCAGCCTGAGCCCTCCTTCCCAGGCCATAGCAGAGCACTCTGCTCGAGCTGCTGCGGCTATTGCCCAGCAAGTTGCAAACTGTAATTTGCTGCAGCACAGCATATGGATGCTCTGTTCCTCAATTTGTCTGCATTACATAATTATTTAAACTATATTAAGTATTTATCAAGTAAACTGTCAGCAGCTGAAGTTTCCTTATTGTAGCTGGAGATTTAGAGCAGCAATTTGTATGTATCCCGGCCCTTGCATGGAAAGGGCTTTCTGCAGCCTGAAATTATGACACGAACATGACGTTTTATGAGATATAGCACTTGACTGCAGGAGTTTGAGAGGAGGTGGAAGGGAGGTGAGGGGAAGCAGGAGGTGGTTTCTGCACACAGCAGGGCAGCCACAGACGAACCAGCACCACTGCAGCAGGAGAAGGGCACTGAATGGGACTCCACAGGAGTCCATCCTGCCCTTCTGACATCCCTCCTGAAGCCCCAGGAAGGCTGATGAGGCCTGGCCCAGGGGCAGTGCTGCAACCGTTCCTCTTCCACACCTCCAGCTTTGGCATTGCTCTCTCCCACCCAGCTCTGACAGTTTCCACAGCAGGAACCCTGCGTGCTGGAAGCTGCATCCTTTCATTCCCAGATGACTCAGGCTGCTCCTTTCCTTTCCCTCCCTCCTTCCTCTCTGCTGAGCTGCAGGTGCCTTCCTCCAGGTCCCGCCTGAGGTGGACATCCACGTGGGGAAACTGAGCACATGCTGTTTAGAAAATATGTCAGCTCTTGGCAGCCTGCATATCGGAGGTCTAGCAGCTCTCTGCATGAGCAGCAACCACACAAAGCCCAGCCATGCTCCAGCCATCACCATCACTACAGCCCGTGTCAGCCTTTCACTGCAGGTCTTTCAATGGATTCATTTAGAAGGTTCCAGTCTGGCTGATCACATCCAGTGTGCCTCCAACAACTGTGAGGATGCTGCAGCTCTTGTCCTGGCAGCCTCCTCGCGCTCACCAGACGGTTGCCTTGGCAAACTGCACATCAGCTGAAGAGGCTCAACCCAGGGTGCACACCAGGTGAGCCCCAGGAGATGGCACAGTGCTCCTTCCCATCAGCAGCTAAAGATTCCTGCTGTAGGAAAGCAGTTGGGAGCTCTGGGCAGTGCCTCAGCCCCCTGAGGCCTGGCAGGGCCATGGAGCTCTGCTGGAGAAACCATCAGCAGGCGGCTGCTCTGGGCAAAGAGAGGTGTGGAAAACCCAGAGGGGAGGGCTCACTGGGGTGAGGATACTGGGTCCCAGCAGTGCCACAGCTCCCTGGTTCGGAGGGAAGGTGCAGGGGTGCAGCAGAGCCCAAGCAGCAGAAGTCCTGGTACTCTGCTTGCACCCCCAACCCTGGCATCAGCTCTGGGACAGGATCCTCCACCCTCCTGGCCAGCAGCCCCTTTGCTTTCCTAAAGCTGGCACAGGCAAAGGCTGTTGACCTGCATTTTACTCAGTGTGCTGTACCTGGCTTGTGTGCCTAAGCATAACATCCACAAGAGTCATGGATCATCCACCAGCAGCTTCAACTACAAAGACCAAGGGACAAGTTGCTTGTGACACACACAGCACATGAGGGACAAGCTATTTGTGACGCAGACAACGCACTTGGGATGTTGGGAATGGAGCCACACCGGTACAGGGATGGAAAAGCACCCAGTTTTCAGTGCCTGCAGGAAAGCACGTAAGCCATCTTTTCCTTTATAGATTCTTGACACTTAACCTACTCAATGCTTTTTATTTGCATTGATCACATTTTATAGTATGATTAAATTTCTATGGAAAAGAACCAATTAGTTTTGTTTTACACTTATTGAATCCACTTTATGGTCGGACAAATTAACTCTCAGCAGTTAGTTTGATTTATCCAACAGCATAAAGCTTGACAATCTGTCCTCTCAGATAATCAGTTTTAAAAGAATTATCTTTATCGCTGTTTTTCCTGCCTGGGAGAAACCACCAAACCTGGAGGCAGGTATGAGGAAGAAGCAAACACTGTCAGCAGACTGGCCCTGCCTGGAGACCTCAAAGCTGACCATGCCTGCTTGCCTCCTGACAAAGCCTTTGCGAAAGGCACCACCATGCTCTCCACAGCGCCGGGCTCTTGGCAGAGAGCAAGTGCCAGCACAGGGATATTCTCCTGAGCAGGAATGCTGGTCTGTTTGAGAAACATTGCTTTACTCACCGTCAGGAACTGTGTGTAACTGGGGCAATCCTTGCTGCACCCAGCACACAGCTCAGCGAGCACTGATCCTTCCCATTGCTATGTCATTACAGATCTGCCTTCAGATGGGGTGCAGAGCACGGCTGATGGCTGCCCTTAGGAAGCTGCCTGCCCCAAGTCTGTCCCTTCTCTCCTGCTATTTGGGAAGAAACAATTGCCAGTGCTGTGAAGTGTGTCTCCGAGCTGGGGCAGGCTGCTTTCTACCCAGCACACTGTGATGGGGCTCCCAGGGAGTCTGGTCTTCCTCTGTGTAAGCTTGCATTAAGTTGGGCTCAGCAAACTGCTCGTGTCCAGCAGGGCCCATCAGAAGCGGGGTTTATTACTGGCAGAGTGACACTGCCATTGACACAAGGATAAATGGTACAAGGAAGCTGCCTGGCACCTGAGCAGCTCCGAAGCCCAATCTCATTCGTATTTGGCAGCTACAGGTAAAAAGAATTCATTCCCGGTTAGTAAATGAGAGTTAGTTCACAAATGGGTTCATGTGAGCAGGTTTCCAGTTGTTCTCATGCAATGCAATAAATGAAGAGATGAAAGCTTGCTATTTCATAAGAAGGAGTGGTTTTCTCACAGGATTTGGTGCTGGTGAGATGTGATTGATTGCAGACAGTGGCCATAGTTGATGATCATTCATTTCAAAGATCTTTGCACAGCAGTTAGGATGCTTCCATAGTGTGTTGATCCTGAAAGTACCCCCTTCTCCTGAAATGGATACTGACTTCACGGGGTCCTTAAAGGACACAGTTGCACCTCTCCCTTTGCAAGGATCCCCTTGAGAAGCTTCACCTGAGCAGGCTACACAACTGCCACTTGGCCAAGCCATGAAGCACTATGAAAGTCAAAGCTTGCACTGGGAGTAGCATGCCATCTGTTCAGGCTTGAAAGACAGGAAACAACGATCAAAACTAGAGTGTAATCATATCAGCTGGCTGGCAGCTAGCAAGCGCACCCGCTGTCTGGCGAAGAGCTGAGGTGCTTATCAGCTGAGCATCTTGCGAGAGAGAAATGAAGTCTCTGATGGGCTGAGGGAGCAACACACCAACAGCAGGAAGCTAAAGCAACACTAATTAAAAAGGGAAGTCGTGTCCCTAGTGAAAGCCAGAGTCTCTACACAAGGCTCCTCTACTTGCACCAGTACACCTCTGGCTAAATTCATATCCACTATTAAATAGTAGCAAAAATGTGTAGTCAGGGAAGCAGTCAAATGTATCTGCATGAATGAAATTAAGCCTCCAACAGGAATGTCACAGTAACTTGTAGTAATGCATCACTGGTTGCTGTTCACTTTTTAGCCCAATAAGGAGGCGACAAATTCATTATGGAGTTAAATCTTTGCTCTAAAAACTGTTCTGGGGTCCGCTCCCCAGAGCATGTCTGGAGCATCTAATCACTAATGGCTGATGGGTGAATTGATATTCCTGGGATAACAAGGCTCTGGGAGGAGATAAACACAGCAAATGCATTTGAACCCAAGGAGATGGCAGATTTTAAATCAATCAGCAATGAGAGATAGTCTCATCCTCACCAACTGGTCTGCATTTCCAGCCAACTGACAGTCAGAAGGGAGCATGCACCCATCCACACCCTGCTCCTAAACCAGCAGTCCATAACTGTACATATGAAGAAACATCAGTGTATTCTGCATAGACAAACCATTCAGCAGCCTGAAAACAAAAGGAAGCAAAGAACACAAGGCTCATCCTTCCACAAAGCACACCCAGGGGCAGACAGCACATCTGCAGAAACAGCAACACTCTCTGCTTGGCCTGTGAGCTGCAGCAAGTCACCACTATTGGCCTTGAGAGGAGCGACCAGGCAGGACTTCTGGAACATGTCCAGCCCATCAACATGGATGTCGAAGGAGGAGAAAGAAATACGTGATTATTACAAGAAACACAGGGCCTCGTGACTGTAGTACAGATGGATAGGGATGTTGTGGGAAGGAGGATGACAAACTGACTGGCTGCAGAGCTGCCCTCTTTCAACACCTTGCTGAAAGCCCCACCTGAATAACACAGACATTTAATTTTGGGCAAACTGGAAGATAAAAGAGGTGAAAAACTTAAGAGAGCCATATTCACTGTAACAGCTGTACCAGCTGTTCCTCAAGCATCACAAAGCACAGCCCTGCCTGCACTCAGCTCTGCAAAGTAACTGGCAATTAGAGTTTGCCAATCATTGTTGCTTCCTTATTGACAACAATGGGGACATGAAGGATCTGTGATAGACATAGACTCTCCTGGAGCTTCTCTCTCCCATTTGTCATTTCAAGCCTGCAGTTTGAATCAAAGGATTTGCTCAAAATGTGTTTCAAGGATTCCTCTCCATTTCTGCTCTGTGAGGAGATTGGATTGTTTCTGAAATGGCCTCACTGCAGTCGCCTTCAGCACACAGCAAAGTGCAGCAACGCAGACACCAGAAAATAATTGGTGCTGGATCTCACCTACAGCATCCCACCAGCAAACTTCCCAGTGCTCTGCACTGGTCTTGATTAAGATCTTTCAGGCAGAGCCTGACATAGCCTGTCCTAGAAACAGAAAGCATGTTGCATTTGATTAAGAGGAAGGGCTAACTCCAGGATCACAGCCCATGAACCCACAGCAAATAGAGAAGTGTGGACAGGCAGGAAAAATCCCTCTTTGTCTGGCCCAGCCCCATGACCTGTTAGAGCTGCTGCTCCTGCAGGCTGCATGTGTGCCTGGGCCTGAAATACAGCACCGGCCGCCCTGGCACTTGCACAGGGAAGGGAGGCAGTGGCAGGGTGACATCCCTGTTCCCAGTCAGGTGGAGGGAGCCTGCAGCCACTGAGGCAGTTTCTTCAAGAGCTGTAGCTCCAAAGCCCCTTTCCTGCTTTTGAAACAATGCAGGTCACGCAGCTTGGACCATGAGAAGCTGCAGACAGGGAGTAGCTCAAAGCCTGGACCCAGCCAAGTGCTTCCATGGTCACAGCTCCGCATGGGCTGCAGCTCCTTCACTCCAGGCAAGACTTTCCTCCCGGAGCAGGGAGCACACTTCAGAGAAGGAACTAGCTTGGGATGCTTTGGGCTACGGTACATCTGGGTTTGCTTTTAGCATTTTGTTTTTTCTCCTGGATTGGGTCTGTCATTCCTTTCTGGAACAGTAACAGGAGCAGATAAGCCAGGCTTTAAACTGCTGCTGGTGAAAAGGTGGAATGCTGATCACCTCTCTGCCTCTTTGGCCACACATTTTTATGCTGCATTGCTTTGGGGAAAGGTCTTGGCTCTTCAGGTGCCAGCCTTTGTCTTTTTGCAAGCTGAAGGGTTTTTCCCAAGGTGAGCACTGAAATGCTTCAATGATCTTTAAAAAAGAGTTGTGCAGATTTTGTGGGATTTTGGGCTGCAGGAAAAGGAAAATCTAACAAGCTGAATGTCTTCTCTTTTTTTTTTAAGGAGATAAGAAAAAGGCTACTGGAGCTGTCAGAGTTTAAGCTTCAACCTTTATGTTTACAAAGCAAAAAGGGCAATTAAATGTGGAAAAATAAATCTTTCCAGACTCTGGCAGTGGTTCTTGGGTTTCTACTCAGACTGCTGAATGACAGGCTAGTTTAGTGCCTTAGGCAGGGACTCACAATAGAGCAGCCCTGACATTTCTTTGATGCTAAGTAGTGTACCCTAATAAAGATGTTCTTTAAAGCCATTCCCTCTCGCCTGGCAATCAGGTGTTACAGAGTATCCCTGCTACAACAGGACTGCCTGCCTGCTTCATGCCTCCCTGCGCCTGGCGCTCTTCTTCCCTCCCTGCTGAATGCGGCTGCTTCAGTACACCTCTGCCCTGAGCCTAGGGAAGAGGCTGTTGGCATAAACCCAGGATATAGTTAATAGGCAAATTCTGTGCTTTCACCCCCTGGCTATTTCACAAAGCCTCATCTCACAAAGGTGTTGATGGGCAGAAGACATCACGGTCCTGCAAGCACAGCCACTAAACAAGCGCAGACCACCATGTGGCAGAACATCTGCCCATACTTGGAAGGAGCTGCAGCCCTCCAACCCTCTAAAAGAGCAGCTGAAAAAAGAGCTATTTTCTCAGTACACAGAGTAAGCTCCTCTCAGATCTCTGCTCCTGCACCTTGCCAGTGATGAGCCCCTGGGCACATCAGCACAGCTCCCTAGTGCAGGGCAGGGCATAGGCTGTAGACAGGATGGCACCTTTGATGGCAGCTGTGAGGTGCCAGCAGGGAAGGACTGCATTCCCTTCCTGTTCCCTTCCCATGAGCATCCAGCTCTTCACACATTTCTACTCTCTGCAAAGACTAAAATGCAAAATGTGAGATGAACAGAAGTGGGGAAAGGCACTGGGAAGCCCATCTCCAAGTGTTAAGTGACAGCAGATGGTAGAGGCGCTGCTCTATGACAGATGAAGAAATCAAGACATGGAGGTGTCAAAGGCAATGTCATTCTCAGCAGCCTGCCTTTGCTCCCAGAGCTGCCAACCCCCATCATGTTTGGCTCTCCTGGGGACATGGCACATCCTTGCACCTTCTCCCACAGAGCTGCACATACAGGCACAGACACAAGCACTGGCACAGGCACAGTCACAGGCACAGGCACTGGCACTGGCAGAGCCTGCAAGGGCAGCTCCTCAGCTCCTTGGGAAGGATGCACCAGCATGGGGTCAGATGATGTCCCTGCAGCACAGATTTGCTCAGTGTTGCCTGAGTGTTACATGTTCCTCACATGTTCACACAGTATCATTCCCATTACCACCCAGAAGAGCAGTGACTAGAAGCCAAGAAGGGCTTGGGCATACCTCCATACACAGAGAGATGCCTGAGAATGCAGTGCTGGGAGCAGTGGCAGCACACGACTTCCAGACAGAAGACCAAGGTCCCACCTGCAGAGCTGGAGCATGGCATCCCAGGTCTCTGTACGCCCTGCTCTGCAGAGTCCTGGAGTCCTACACATCAGAACCGGCACAACAGCAAGAAAGGGAGAAGGTGATCAGAGTAAACTGGGAATGGAGCTGGGCAGGCAGTGAACCTTGGGAGGCTCCAGATTTCTTCCATTTAGGTCAGACTCTTCTTCCTTGGTTTTGTGCCCCTGCACTCACACTCAGTCAGTGGTGGCAGGACACAGCCCTGCTGTCCTTCCTCTAGAGCTGGTCCCTCCCATGGCCACTGGCTGACATGCCAACCCGCACCCTCCCCGCACCTCCCGGCTTGCCCAGCATTCAGCCCAACAGGCTGGGTGTGAGGAACATGCACTTCCAAGTGCTGCTGCCCCAGAGCGAGGGGCTTGTGGTTTTTGTGAGGTCTCCAGCAGTGACAAATACCCCGTCACCACCTCCCCCTGACTTCATAAGCCTGGGAAGAAAATTGCCTTCTGCTTACTGACCTAGAGCTTTATGAACAGTGCAGGAGCATCTGTCTGCGAGACAGAATTCAAATTGAATTAGCTTGTTGAACAAGCATGGGAAATCCTACTCTCGTTATTTACCCAAATAAATGTACAGACCACAGAGGTTTCTATCTGCTAATAAACAGAGTCAGTTTCGTATCCCCCTGCTCTTTCACAGAGTACACTGAGATTGCAACGTCCCTCTCGGAAGTGGCTGTGTGGCAAGCTCACAAACCTGCTAGGCTGCATAAATCCAGTACGGATCCTGCAGGAAATGCCAGGCCCTTGCAGAAGACAGGGAACACGAAGCAGCAGCTCTTTAATGACTGGACGGCTGCCCCTTGCTTTTCAAAACACAAAGAAGGGAATCTGGAGAAGTCGCTCAAAGCACAACACAAGAAATGCTGGGTGGGTTTTGAGCTCCACAGGCAAGGCAGGGTAAAGAAAATGAGAATGCTGCAGATCTGCACAGGATCTACCGCATCTGAATGACACCCACATGCAGAATCCATGCGTGCCCTCCTTAACACCTGCCCCAGGCAGCTAAAGGAGAAGTGAGCCGGCAACTGCCGTGCAGCGTCGGGCCCCTGAGAGCACAGCGTGTGCCCACATTTATACCGAGCTGCCTGCATCAGGATCTAACCGTGAGCATTCCCCGTGTCAGCCACCAAGTGCCTGCACCGCGCCAGTGATGCTGCATTCCTGGAGCCAGGCACGGACACCCCACACCTGCGCCCGGACCCACGAAGCATTCACTTGTCAAAACTGCTAAACTGAATGCTCGGGGTTGGTGCTGCCCATAATGAGCCTTACAGAGAGTGAACACTTCATTAATAACAACAGTGCATGCTGCCACGCTGCCTGTGCACTGACAGTGCGCTGTGCTCACAGTGACTAATGAATGTACAGCCTTTGCAGTTGTACCGAGCTCCGTATGTCCCAGGTCCTGTGCACACATTAGCTAATGAATCTGCAGTGCTTGCAGTTTTATAGAGCTCTGTATGGGAGCAGGGGCAGAGCCTCCTCCAATCACTTAGGACTGGAAGCGGCTCAGTGCACAGCAAGGGTGGTTTCACATCTACAGACCTGCTGTGCAGCCAAAGACTGAGGTTACTCTGCAGATTCAGCACATCAAAGGGAAATTTCTGAGGTGACTCGATCACAGCCCATATTCAGATGATGTCTAATTAGATTTGACAAATGGAAGAGAAACTCTGGAAACTGGAAACAAAATCTTGCTTCCCTAAAAGTGACTGTGAGCGACATGTGGACAGCCCATGCTGAGGGCAGCTGGAATGAGATCTGAGAATTGTGACTCTGTCCTGCTCTCATGTCTTTGTGGGCTTTAGTGATGCCTCAGGGCTTACCACTTCCAGAATGCACATTGACCCAGACCTGAGCACAGCCACACACAGCTATGAAGCATCAGTCCCCCTAGGGAGGTGAGGCCAGTCCCCAGCCACTGCCTCCCCTGGCACTGATGATCCTGCTGCCAGGAGCTCCCCCGGTGCCCAGGAAATTAGACAAGCCACCACAACAGCCAAACTACAGAAATAGGGAGCACTTACCATAAGAAAGATCCTAAAGGAGCTAAGTCTGCCAATCAAACACTCTCTAAACAAGCATTAATGTACACCCACTCAGGCAGAGCTGCATCCCTCTGCTGCTTATTGCATTTTAACATTGTCAACAGAGCTTGCTGAAGCACTCGCAGTGCTCTGCTGACCTCCATTATTTATGATGGCATGTGAAATTGATTGTGGTTGAAAGATCCTTACTGGAATAAAATGAGCCTCTCAATTATTGCCACACAAGTAAATCTGTTTTCCAGCCATCCCCCCTTGGGAGAACTTGCTGAACCCTGAGGTCATGACAACAGATATCTCCAGGTGGCAAAATACAGGTGACTGCACTGTAATCACTGTCGAGTTACAGGATGCAGGGGTCAAGCGATTCTTCATATGACGACAGGGAAGGGGATTGTGGGGATGATGTGCACCACTTACTGGTGTTCTAGTTGATAAATGGTAGATTCTCCAGCAAAGCAAGTTGTGACCATGTTTGGTACTTTCTGTCAAATGCAGTGCAGGAAATATGCAGTAAGTATTAATGGGATTATGAACAGACGAACAAGACAACCAAGCCTTGCAGAGACCCAACCTCTTCCTCACCTTCACTCTCTCAGAAAATCCTCAGCTAGATGTAATTCAATAACAGAACTTAACCCATTACAGCAATCCATAGAGAACTCTTACTGCTGGTTTCCTGTCTCACCCAAGAAAGGCACTGCCCCACAGGAGCGGGCAGAGCTGCACAGAGCATCCTTCCTCGGGCCCACACCGGCACATCTTGCCCAGGAGCTCCTGCCCATGGGGAGCGCTGGTGCTCACTGCAGGGTCCTGGCTGCCCACCCAGCACTCACAGCCTGCCAGTGGGAAAAGGAAGGCAGAGACAAACCATCCTGCACCAGGATCATGAGCTGGCAGAGGGAGGCAAGCCCTGGGGGGGCACAGCCATGGGAACAGACATCCATTGGGGATGGGGCTTAAGCCCCCATTCCCACACTTCCAGCAGCCCCACAGTGAACCAAAGATCAATCCTACACCACTTAGCACTGTGTTTCTGTTCTTCCAGGTCTTTTACAATCCCTTGCTCCGAGCCTCCCTGGCAGGATTTGCTGCTCAGAGCATTCAGTTGTACTTTCTTGGTGACCTTTAATATTAAGGAACATTATTAATTCTTGATTTATTTAAAAGAGTCTATTTTGACAAGATTGCAGGGGAGGCACCTCTCTGTTGAAGGATTACAGACTTAATTAAATGCCAACAACCGAGCACTGGAAGCTTTCCAAATGTCCACAGAGGAATCTCTCTCACTGCTCCCTTCGCCCCATTCTTGTTAGAGACCATTACAGGAGGCTTGAAAACCTGCCACAGTCAAAGGAGACAGGAGCTCCCTCCTCTTCGCTCCTGGTTAGCTGGGCACTGAGCAGCCTCCCACTGCTCTCCTGCATTCATCTGTAAATGGACAAGGCCTGTCAGGCTCAGCTCTGCCTTCACAAGGCTCGGCAGACCAGGCCAGCCCACGTCCTGCCTCTGGACATTGGGCACCGCAGGGTGCACACTCCTGGAAATTCACCCTTCCTGCTCAGCGCTCCTCCACAGGTCGTGCAGCATCAGCCCTTGGGTGCAAGAGAACACAGCAACACAGAACCCCTGTCTAACCCTCCTCACACTGACAGTACCACTCTGTGTGCTGGGAGCAGACATGCGGCAGCAATCCCAGAACTACCTATTTCGAGCTGCTTCTTTATGGCTCTAGCACACAGGCACATATTAAACAATGTAACTTGTCCAGGAAAAAAAAAAAATCACTGTTTCTCTATAAAAAGGGGCACGTGGTACAAATGATCTCCCAATCTTCTGCAGAGTTACCCTGAACAGACTCCACGTACACATTTGCTTTTGGTGAGCCACATCTTGCATTGCACTAGAGCCATCTTTATGTCTTTCAGTGGCTGTGGAAAGCACAGAGAGCCTCACAATATGCAAACCAATCGAGCATTGCAATGACAACATCTACTATCAAACTGCATCCTCAGATGGAAAGGAAAACAGTGAGATTCCCCTCTTCAATCAAGATGTGCTTGGTATACTCACTGGGAAGCAGGCTGAGATCAGGGCTCCACCAGCCCTCTTGAAAGGGATTTCTTGTGTTCATCATGCAAGATGCTGAAAAATGAGTGCAATGTTTTGCTGGTGTTGTCATAAAAATGATTGATATTACTGGAAATAAGGCATCTTGCTGTGACAAAGTAAATGGCAACAGCTTTCTACATGTTTTGTCTTGAACAGTGTATTACAATTTGCTCTGATTTTCTTGGAGGAACCATGGCCTCCGTACAGAGAAGGTGCTGGTGCATCTTGCCTGGCTGTGAGGTGTTTCAGTTTGATGGCAGATGAGAAGAATGAAGAGCATCAGACAAACTGGCTACACGTCATGATGAGACAATATTGGGAGAGCTGTTAGCAAAAGCTTTATGTTCCTAGAGCAGATTTCACTGCTTAGAACTGACTTGTACCTTAAAGAGGCCAATTTTGCTTTGGACAGCATATCTAGGAAAAACCTGCTAAATAGACCATCATCAGGTGGTATTGTGCTGCTAGGACACCATATTCTCTGAACAGAGACGTCTGTTTCTTCTCTCGTGTCCCTTTTCATACTTGTCCCTGCCAAAGTCAGCCAAAATGCATTTATCTTGCACAGATTTGATGTGCATCTCTCCCTCTTCACTCTATCTGCAGTGCCTTTTGGAAAAGGAAATGATCAAGGACCCAGTATGCAAAGCAAGAGCAAAGGAGCCAGCCATTTGCATGATGATGTGATGCACCCAATATTGTTTCTTATCACATTTCCTGTGAATTCTTAGATAATGGTTTGCATTTTGACTCCTGGCACACACAGAACAGTTTCCTTGGCTTGCCTGCAACAATGCTGCACTTGATTCAGAACCTGCAAGATACATGAATAATTCAGACTGCTCATTCCAGTGTGCCTTGCTCTACATTTGTCAGTGGTGGGTAACACTCCACTGCAAGTTGTTCTCAGCTGCCACTGCTATGAGGAGAACTGCATACAAACTCCTGCCTGAAGTCTCTGCTGCACAAATTTACCCATTGCTGGCTTTGTTGGGTTGATCCTCACCAAGCACCATCTCTGACTGGCACTCCAGGAGATGAATACCCAGCCAGTGAAGCAGGGTACATGTCTTGCAATTCAAATGATATCCCCACAGCAGGGAAAAGCACTCAGGACGCAAGAGAATAAACAGGTTTTAGGGAAAGATTTGTTCCCAGAGCATGACCTAAGAGGTCAAGCATAGTCTTCCCACCACCCTGCCCCACTTCACCCCAGACTCCACTCATGCAGGGTGAAGATGCTTTACAAGCCTGCAAGAAGGAGTGGCAGAGCAAGAAGCAGGGTGGCTCCAGCAGCAGCACTGCTCAGTCCCACTGTAAAATGCCAGCACAGAGGAGAGCCACATGTTTGCAGAAAGAAGCATGTCTAGCAGAGGAGAGGAGCTGTGTTGGGGTGAGGGTCAGTGTTTGAGGAAGGACAAGGCCAAAGGAGGAGGACAGGCATCCTATGCTCTCTGTGTTTCAAACCAAATCAGACAGGGATGTGAGAAAAGGGCAAAGAGACACGCTGTTTCCAAAGGCCTCCCCAGCCTTCACCACAGCTGATACAACCAGCATCAGATCTGAATGGATCCGATGCCCTGAGCAGCACTACCATGAGCACAGGCTGTGACATGCCACAGCACAAAACTCCTGCGTGGTCCAGGGGCACAGGCACGAGAGCTGGGCACAGCAGGGCCGCAGCTGCCACGGACCCCTGCTGACAGCAGCCCGCATTCAGTATCACTGCTCCCCAGCTCACCTGCACCAACCTGTGGAGCTGTGTGGTCCTGCAGTGCCAGTGCCCACTCATGCAGCAAGCCCAGGGTTCAAGCCATGATCAGCTCCTGCCTCCTGCCCTCTGCTCTTGGGGTTTCCCTTCTGCCATGCCAGGAGGAAATGGAAGCAAGAGCGTGCAGCTGGATGAGAGATAAGCCACCCATGGTGCTGTGACTGCTGCTCCTGGGGGAGTCAGGGGTGAATCATAACTTCATCAGCCTACAAGGAAAAGAACCAATTATCTGACAATTGTATGCAGTTCATTTCAGTGGGAGGCTCATAACCTAACCAGCCCTTGTAGTCAAGAGGAATAAAATATATGCTGACATCAGTACACAGAGGTTCCCATTGGAAGCCACTTTCACTGCAGTGTCGTGAATCTTTTCAGAAACAGCTTGAGAAGATTCATTCTGTGTATCAATCTTCCTGGGCAGCAGAGCTGACGATGGTCGTACATAGTAATGCTTAAGTCAATTCACATGCACAGTCAGTGGCTGTCTACGAGTCTCGGCCCTAATCAGTACATTAAATAGAAACTTATGACTAATAACTCTGAAAAGGCCTCTCCAGGGGCAGTGAAATGCTCCACTTTGGCCACTGTCAGTTCCTCAGGCATGTGCTGTAGTGGCACACTCTCCCCTTGGCTCCAGGAAGGGAGAATGAAAAGTCATATATCTTCTTTTTGTTTGGGTGACACATTTTTTATGAGCCAAACTCTTTACTTCAGGTTTCAACAGTGATTCTGTGACTTTATGTTTGTCTTGTAACCACAGTACAGCTCTGAAGCAGGAACACAGCCCATAAAAGCTGCTGGCTCAGCCAGCCCCATGCTGGAGGGGAAGCAGATGCCCTGTGCAGCCCTCTGAAACGGCTCTGGCTGCTCTCTGCTCATGCATCAGGACGTGGGACACATCCATTCTCCCTGCTGACCCCTGGCCCATCTGAACGTGGGGAGGAGGTTCAGCAGGCCCCAGGCACCCGCTGAGGCAAAGCCGGAGGCACAAACATGGCAACACACATCACACACACAAGGAGAGACTGCACATGTGGCACCCAAGCCCAGCACCAGCAGGATCTGCTCCTCTGGTGATGTGTGCCCTGGGCACAACTTCCTGCACAGCCTCACCAAAGCACTGAGGAAGCATAGGTCAATGTGTAGCACAGATTTCACCTGAGTCTTCAGAAATCCCCCAGGTGCTTCCCCCGGAGGACAAAGAAATTCAGCAAGAGAGTGGCAGATCTTAAAATAAACCCAAAGAGCTCTTGCTGGCTTCTCCACAATGTGCCCTCCTGTCTAACACCTCACTTCCCCCCACATCTGTGACATCTCATCCCTTTCTCTCACATGGAGTGCACCAGCAATGGAGTTGCAAAATGCATTTGCTCTTCCTTCACCTGTCCTCCACTGCTGCATTTTCGGTTCTTCGAGGTGCAGGGACAGGGTAGAAATTTACACTGAGGCTGCACTGCAGGGCAAACTCACTGGGGAGCAGGGAAGCCCTGGTGCACTCTACTTCCCTGAGAACCAGAGCTCCTTGCTGGGGCTCCTGACAGGAGACAGACTGTGCAACAAGCATCCTTACCCCTGTCCACCCTGTAGCTCAATGACTGCCTGCGCAAGAATATCCCATTTCCCATGCAGTGCCCGGGCAGTCCTGGTGTGCATGAGGACAAGAGTCTGAAAGGAACAGGTCAGTAGCAGGGGCACTTCATCATGGGAAGAGCTTCCCCAGGAAGCCAGGGACCACTTCAGCACTGGGCAATTTTTTCCCTTTGGCTGTAGAGCTCTCCAGTTCCTGCAGGAGGACCCATCAACAAGCCTATGCAAGACATCAGACTAGGCAATTGCTGTGTCCTTCCAGCCTCAGAGTCCACAACCTGGACCTCACGGCTATCCATAATCATGGCACTGCAAAGACACATGCTGTGATTCCTGCTGGGAGTGGCTCGGAGCAATCCCGCTCAGGGACCCCCATGCACTCAGGGCTTCTGGAGCAGTGTTTCTAGTGCTGTACCAGTTACCAAACATCCCCCTCAGAGGTGGCACACATGCAAGAGTGGAATAAACTTTAATCCCACCCTTCACTCAGAGATACTGCCATGACTCTCTGGCAGGTTTGTAGGAGGGAAGTGTCATCCTAGGTCAAAGTCTTCTCAACAATGCCCTGTGAAGGGGGATAGAAAGGAAAGCCTCTTTCAGAGCAGATCCTGCCACCTCCACCATCCCAGGCTTCATGTGGCTGTGGTGCAAGCCCAGGGGAGGCTGCCAGTGGTACCCAGTCCATGTGACAGCAGCTCAGAGCCCCTGTGGCATCTTCTGTGACACCACTGCAAAGATAGGAGAGCCCAGGAGGGGTGTTTGGGGTGTTTCGTGCCCAGCGCCAGCGTTCAGATCCCTCTCTATGTTGTTTTCTACAACAGCTGAACCACAGATGGTGCTTCATTAAGCCTGAGATTCATCAGCCATTGTTAGTGCTGCGCTCCGTAATAAAATGGTCATTTACAGGGAACGGTCACCAGGACTATGCAAGGCCCCGGCTGCTGCGCGACCTCCCCTGGCAGCCGTCCTGCAGCCGCTGCCCGCAGCCGAGCAGTGCGAAGCCCCGCACGACGCTCTCGATTGGGAAAGCACGACGTGAAGCTGCAAACGTATCTGTCACCTTCCCGCGCCTTGTTTACCAGCTTTCCTCAGCATTCCCTAAACAATATTTCCTAGAGACTGTAATTCAATACCTCACACCCCAGAGCTGCAGCATCAGCCCAGAGAGCAACATGATGAATGGATCAGCTCCTCCCAGGCCTGGGCTGGGAACTGGCTTGTGCTGTTGCAGCTGTTAATTATCCCTTTGCTTTTTGCTATTCTCATCCCAGCTGTGCCTCTGTATTTATCATACTGGTCTACATGCACCAAAAACATTCTGATTGTTTCAAGTATAAGGAGCAATTTTACCCCTTCTGTGCAACTCTGGCAGCTCAGGGGATCAAATGGCAAGACTTGATCAATAAGGTGCTCTCAAGATTACAGGCACCAGGGCTCAGACCTCAAAGTGCTTGTTAGGAGCAATGCAAGTGAAAGAACATCCCACCAATATTAAGCACAGGTACAAATACGATTTCCGTCACCCTCTCTTCCCCAGCCTGCATCAGAGAGGCATCCTCAGATTAATCCCTGCACTGAAGGGACCACCCAGAGCCAGGACAGCCCGGGCCAGGCTGTTTGCTGGGAAGAACCATTCCTGCCTTTCCAGCCACAGCAGCGCTAGCCTGCCTGGCAGATGGGGCACAGGGGGGATGCCCAGGCAGCTCCCGAGCTTCTCTGCTGCTGAGCACCACAACAGCCCTGGCCTGCGCCAGCTCCCCAGCACCCCCCATCCTGTGCCCGGGCACCCTGGCACCCCTAGGAGCTGCAGCAGCAGGGTGCAAAGACCAGGTCTCCACACCACCATATACCCCATAACACACACTCCCCTTTCTCACCACCCTGGTACTGCTGCAGGGCTTTTTCACAGCTGCCCTGGAGCCTTTCTCTTTTCACTTACAATGTCAGGCTGTGCTCCCTGGGAGCCCTGCAGCCTGCCACCCAGTCGGGAGGTACGCGAGTCGGTATCCCTGACAGGGGTCTGACCCACTCCCCACTAGTGCCCAGGAGCTTCCTCTTGTTGAGGCACCACACAACATCTTCCTCCTTCCTGAAGTGAGGGGTAGTTGCTGCCGGCAGAACAGGGCCCTGGTACTCTCAGCACTGTAGAAACTTCACTCCTCACAGCTCCCCAGGAAACACCAAAGCACACACTGTTATCCCGTGAAGACCCACACTGCCACTTCTTGAGCTGTGAATTGCTGATATTTAATGACATTTTCCAAATATTTTTAATGGAAATTTCAGATCTTGTTCCTAATCTGACATTTATCTTCTATTAGCATGAAAACAAATAGAAGGGCCTGAGAATCATTGCTTATATTATAAATGACTTTACTGTTGGCTTTATTACCTTCCCCATTAAGCTGTCACAATCTGTGCCTCTTCCTGCTCCATGATGACCAGACAATGGAATCTGCCATCTTTCTGTGTGATTTATACAGGACCCTGATGGTAACTTTATTCATGTGGAGGATAATTATCAGCTGTATTATTAAGGTTGTTGAGCTGTCCTAGGGGATGATGTGTCAGAAAGGTTAAAATATTGACAAGCAGTAAAGCATGCATTACAATGATACAAGTGCCAGCAGAGATGGCCAGCTGTGAGCAACGAGCTGAGTTACAGCTTTGCATCCGCCCAGCAAGGACAGAAATGACATGGTCACATCTTATACCTCCCACTAGGGCTGCAGAAGCTTAGGCCAAGTATTTGGGTGGGACTCCAACAAACAATATGCTTTCATATATATCCATATATATGATCACTTAAACCCTGAAGACCCTGCCCTACGCTGACCTGGCCTGTTACTCAGAGTTGAACAGGATGTGGCAGCTGAAGCTGACAAGGTTTTTCCACAGTCCTCCGATGGAAATCTTCTCTTTCTTCCCATGCCCCCTAAAAAAGTTTGTCTTCATAAGAATGGCAAAAGGAGGGAGAGCAAAGAATGAGTATCTCTGAAATGAAACAGATTTCTTTTGGGATGGGAGCACCAGGCACACGCCTTATTGGTAAAATGGTAGATAGGTATTGTCTGAAGAACACTGCCGAGAGAAATTGCCCTTTGGTTCAGGCACTAACAAAACAAAGCGCCGAGTAACTTGGCACTAGAACTGAAGTGAGACTAGAAACCTAACCTTGGTCATTTCCCATATCTCCTATTGTTACATCAAGAAGAGTAGGTGGGGGACAGAAGAGCTCATAAATAATTTCCCATGGAGAGCACGTACACCAGCCAGACAAAATCTCTTGCTGAGAAAATGTGGAAAAGTGGTAGATTTAACCTACTTCAAAATGTCATTTTTTGAGGGAAAAAAAGGCCTGATCCACATCTCTTTCCTGATGCTTAAAGGATGTGTCTGTACTGCAGCAGCATGTTAAGCACCAAGCCCTAGACTGGGCTTTGGGCAGCTGAAGGAAACTGCTGCAGCAAACCCTGCCTGCTCCCTCCAGTATAATCATATTGAAATCAGAGGGTCAACTATGGATAAACATGACCAAACAAAACCTCTAAGGCATTTGTTAACCTGCATTAGTACACTTTCTTCTGCAAAGAAAGAGCCAAACTCTATAGAAACTGCATTTATCTCAGGGTCATCTACATCTCATGAGATTTGCCCATGGAAACATAACTATTGGAGAGAACTGAGGTCCTGCAGACAAGGGTCAGAGCTCTGTCCAGCCAGCATGAGTCACCTGGCAGCATTTCCCTGGAATATGGGCTTGTGCCACTCTTTCACTGGCCCTTTGAATGAGTCATGGACACTGGTGAAAGCATCTAATGCTATTAGAATTATTCTATAAAACATCCTTTCTCTGCTTGCCACGAGTGCACACTGAGAGCATCTGGCTCTCTTCTCTTACTCAGGACTGAGAAGCCTGATGCTGGAGGCTTAACCCTGTGCTCCTGACAGCAGAGCCTCACACCTCTTCAGAAGCCTCCATGCTGTGCGAGTCCATCTGCTCCCATGCTCCCCGCTCCCTCCTTGAGCCCAGACATCACCTGGTGCCCCTCCTCACATCCCTGATCCTCTGCATGGACTTTTGCCTTCATAATGCAGCAAGTGCTAATGCTTGCTGACTCAGGATGGGGCGAGGAGAACGGCAGACACCACTCGGAGAGCTAATAAAATCCACACTTGGTGTGGCTTGTTGTGTACTTTAGGAACATGAAGTTCTGGAGAGAGCATCTCGTGCTTCCTCCTAATAGTAATTCTGAGAATCCACCAGGGATCAGTTTAATGCTTTGGAAAAGGTTAATGTTGTTAGGGATTTACAGCTATATTTGAAATGGTTTAAACTATTATTTTTATTTCCTTGAGTAAAATGGAATCTCAGTGAGTCGTGCAAAGTTTGATGGTCAGTTTGTGTCTGAAAGAGGTCATTAAAAGCCTGGCTGGTTTTACATAGCACCTAATCCTGTCTGGCAGGCGGGGAGTGGGGAACCACCAGCTCTGGGTTAGCTGCTGCTATCAGTTGCTCCGACCACGTCCTGAAAGTGCCTTCCTGCACTCTCAGAGCAATGAGACCAGGCACAGCCACTCCTGTCCTTCCTGCAGCCCAAGGGGCTTCTCCCATGCACAGCAGGAGCTGCTCCAGTGGCCAGCAGCCGTCCCCTACACCAGAGCTGGCCTCTGCTGCCCGTGGACATTCACCTCCGGAGCAGAACGCTCCAAGGAGATGCAATTTGCACACCAGCTGTCCATCAGGCCGGCTGAAGGTCCCCTGTGCCAGCACAGGAGCCCCAACACCTCAGCTTCTTTTCCCCTCGCAGAGCCTGGTTTCGAGCAGGACCCGACCCTGCTCCCTCTGCTTGTGTCAGGGCAGAGGCAGCAACGCACCTCGTGCTCAGCTGCTCAGACACCCTCAGTCACCCTCAGCAGCTGCAGACAGTATCATGGCCAAAAGAGCCGGCAGGGAAAGGCCACACTCGGGCTCTGCAAGAGTGGAGTGATAACACTGCTCCCTGCCCACCGCTGGCAGAAAAGCCCTTGATTTAAAACCCTGCCACTGGTCCCACATTACCCTGAGAGCCAGCAGCACTTTCCTGTGCAGGGAGTTTAGGGCATTGATGTCTCCTGCTGCTCGTTTCAGGGGTCAGCTGCTAGCCTGCAATTGAAGGCATTTGTGCAAAAAGCAGTGAGAGTGTCAGCTGTAATTGCATCAGTCACGGCACACAACAAGACAAATGTGACTGGAGATGGTGTGTCAACCTCAGAAATGCTTAAGACTGAAAAGCAAGTGGAGGAAACAGCAAGTGTTCAGAAACAATTATTTCACTACAGTAGGAATAATAACAGCTCTCATTTCCCACACACAGCTCTCTTGAGAGACGATGCAGAAAACTGCCAGTGTCTCCTCCCTTTCCACTGGGATACCATGGGACTGAAACAAAAATCACAGAGCAAAGGTGCCCCATTTTCTTGAGGGAGGCTGAAACTGCAAGATTCACCTATCCTGGACACAGAAGCATCCCTGTTGCAATCTCCAGTCCCCACAGCCCACAGATCTGCCTCTACAGAAGGTCTGGTTCTGCTAAGATGTATGATGAGGCATTTTGCCCTGCCAGACTCATCTGTAAGAGATTACACCATGACTCACCCCCATTTCCTTCAGTGAGCTGTGGATACACCCCAGATACTGCCCAATGTGACAGTGGCACCCTCACTGAACATGGGCCTGGTGAGCCTGTGCTACAATGACCTCACATCACCCCTATGGGTAAGACAGGACAGGTTTGCACCTCAGCAGACTGTTAACTTTGTACCAGTGCTGCTCAGACCAAGCAGAAGGCGTGGAAGGGATTCTTCCTCCTAAAATTAAATAAAGCTGATGTGGAAAATGCCATTTTTAATGTCTGGAGCTGTCAGTTGCAGGAGAAAGTGATATTGATTTCTACAGAAACTTTATTTAAGTGAGTGACCTATTAAATGAAACTTATTTGACACCAGATGACTCTTGCTATTTAATTCCTGAATGAAGTGATGTCTCCAAGGCTTTGTGATGTTCTTTATCCTGAACGATGAAAGGCATTTTCCCTACAGCCATTTGCTCATGTATCCCAGGGTCTTTGCAAACAAAGTCTTCCAAAGAATCCAGAATACTTACACCTTCATTAGCCAACCCCAGCTGACAAACAGATAGCCCAGCACACACCAGTCCTTAGGAGAGAAGCTAAAAGGTGCAGAGAGCCTGAGGAGAGCCACCAGACTCTCCCGCCAGCCACTTGAACAAAGGCACTGCAACACCGCCAGCCCTCGCAGGGTCTCACTGCTGGCTGGGCAGCACTGGCTGCGGTGCTGCTGTGCTGCTGCTGGGGATGCGCCCGCCTTCCAGGGGTGCTCCGGCTCCAAAACCTCCTCCCCTTCCTCCTGTGCATTTCTTTCCCCAGGCGCCTCAAGGCAACGCTAAAGCCGAGGAGAGGCCCTCGTTTTCCAGTCCAGCCCCCTCTGCACTGGGCCTTGAGAAGCTTGTTAGCTGGCTGCGAACACAGGGCTGCCTGCCATGCTTCAGAGACCACTCCTGCTTACAAAAGCTTTTCTGAAGCATGGCTGCCTGCCATGCTTCAGAGACCACTCCTGCTTACAAAAGCTTTTCCACAGTTTGTTCTTTTAAAAGGAGCCAATTTATTTTTATTTGAAATCTATAAGAAACAACTGAATAGTAAAACTGTCAGATTCCACCTCTTTCATCAAAATGGCTTACTCATGTCTGGAATGTCAGCACTGAGTAACAGCCCAGGTCCGTTGCATGCTCGCAGCCCCAGGTGCATCGATCAAGCACTGCAGAGCACTGAGCCCTGCAGCACACCCTGTGCAGTGCTTGTGCAGAGCCCCGCTGGTCCTTCTCACTGCAGAGCCCTTCCCAAGGGCCCTTCATGGGCAGAGACCCACAGATACTTCATGATTTTAACCTCCCTGTTCACAAAGCCCAGAAGCTACAACCTTTTCCCAGCCATGTGCCACACAGCATTCACAGGGAAAAGAGGCAGAGCACCTTGCCTGTGCGCATGAGGATCCTTCCATGATGCCCTGTGTGGGATGGGCAAAGCCACAGCGCAGTTGTGCATGTGCTCAAGGGAAATTTCAGAGTGCAGGAAACACCCCAGGCAAGGCCAAGGAGTGGGACAGGAGCAGTGCCCATGGGTCTGGGTGAGATGGTAAAATCTCACCGGTATTCCTTCCATCTGTGAGGCCTCAGACCACAGCACTGGATGCTGAGCAGCCCCAGGAGGGTAAATTGTCATCAGCAAGCCAACAACGCACACAAAACAAGAATCACACTGAGCAAGAAGCCATCTGATGAGCTCCCTCCCAGTAGCTCTCAACAAGCATCCCAGAGGCAGGAACTGCACACAGAGGCCACTGGGCACTCAGGTCCCCTGCAACCATCAGTACAGCCTTGCAGCCTCAGAAGCACACAGCTGTGTCCTCCCTTCTTCCCCCAAGCCTGCTGTTGTCCCATCTCTGTCCTGTTCAAGAGAGAGCAGAGCCCAGGCACTGAGTGCTTCCCCCAGCAGCCAGCCATCCAAACATCTTCTATAAAATTACTTCGTGCATCTCCCCAAGCTTCAATTCAGCCACAGCAGAGCAGCCCACAGGATTTGAATGCAATTTTCTCATTGAGTTATACTGAAGCCATGAGGGAAGGAGCCAAAATGATGTAGAACCCATAGAAACTAAAGCAACTTTTCTATTCTGCATTTTAACTTTTTATTATTATGTAGAATTAACCTTTTCTACTTCTAAATCATAATCTCATTTTACATTCCACTATCAGATATGAGCCATAAGCTACAGGACACACAGATGACTTTGTTTCATACACACATGAGGTAAAAGATAATGGAACACCCAGTGCTCAGAACAAGATCCAGAACAATAAATTCACTCAGACACCCTAAACTATGGTCTGCTTGTTAAAAGCAGATGAAACGATGCAGATGAGACATGGATTATACTGCAACTCGCCTAGCTCAGCTCAGTGCTTCACCAGCAGGAGTTTCACTCCAGCAGGGATTCTCGCTCTGCTCCCGGGGTCACCTCCATCAGATTTAAACACAGCAGCAGGAAATCTGAGACCCAAGAACTCGGACAGTAAATACTACAGCACATGAAAACCAAAGATCACATTTAAAACAGATCTGCTCTCTGCCAAGCTGCACAGGGCACCACTGCCTATAAGCAGCTCTGGAGGCTGGAAGGGGCCGCTCTCTTCCAAAGCATCACACAGGAGTTGCCATTCCAGGGGCGGAAACTGGATTTGACGGATGGGGAGTTAAACCAAGTATGACCCTCCCATGTTAACTGCCTGCTGGGCCAAGTTACTGAGGGTTGGCAAGCAGTTGCCAGGCCACTGCTCCCGTGCTGGAGAGCAGCATCTCCTGCACCCCAGGCAGGCAGCACCATCCTCCAGCCGACCGCACACTCCCAGCACCGTAATACCAAGCTGTTGTGAGATCATTCCAACCTTCTGGAGGGAGGAACTGAAATGCTCACTGTGCCCTTGGACTGAACAGAGGGGACCGGTCTGTCCATGGGTGCTGGTGGCAGTTCGATTTTCCCAGGAAGCACAGCCTTGCCTGTCCTCTGGCCTCGAACCAGCACAGACAGAGCAGGATCCTTTTCAGTTCAGCTCTGATGGTATCAGTACCTCAATTGTTCCGAAGCAAAGGGAGGTTTCCTGGCAGTGCGCAGGCCATGCGCTCTCTCACAGGAAGGAACAGCTAGTTTAACCACCCTGTCATGCCAAAGCAGCAGCTCATGCCACAGTCCAGCAACTTGACACTGAAACCAGTCCCTGCCAGGGCACTGGTGAGCTGCTCAGTCTGTCACACTCCACACACAGCTGCTGGGCTGCCACCCCGATCTGTCACAGGTCTGCTCGCTGAGGGAGTACATCCTCAAAGGCAAGTTCTCTCATCTAGATTGTTTTCTGTTCCTGCTTTAAAACGAAAGCATACAAATCAGTTTAATTCATAAACCATTACTTTCTGAAATTTCAGCAAAGCTGAAACTTGACTTGAAAATTAACATCAGATGCATTTACTCTTCATGTAATTAATTCCCTTCATGCCAAGCGCTACCTTGGGAAAGAGAACAAGTCATAAACTGTCATTAAAAGAAGGCAAAGTAAATAATTCAAGAGATCTAAAAATAAATCCACACTTTCATAGAAACACACTTCCAAGCTTCTTTTCACCTCCCCCCCGCAGCACCTTGCTGCAACAGAACAGGGATACAAAGGAAGAGAACACAGAGCAAGTCCTGGGCCTGACCAGCTCGAAAACCAAAGGAGCCTGTTTGCCGACACAGAGCCCTGTGAAAGGCACACAAAGACCTCCTGGCTTTGCAGCCAGGTCCAGAGAAACCAAACCCTTTATATTCTGGAAAAATAACCCAGGCTTTCAAAGCAGACAGGGCTCCTCTGAATGGGATGGGGCAGGCAATCTGCAGTGCCTCCTCAGAGCTCAGAACGGGATACACAGCAGACTGGCTTAACAGAGAACCACCTCAGCTTCGCTGCTGCATTTGTAATTTTAGCCCTATTTTGGTCCTGCCTGGCAGTGTCGAGCCCTACATTTAATAGCAGCATCCTTACTGGGGCGGGACATGCTGCAGGTGCAGGACACAGCCAGCATCAGCAAAGAGGGCGGCTGCCCCTGCCCTGCCCTGCTTCTGTGTGCCCCCGAAAGACACCGGGAGAGACACGTGTGCCCTGCTCCACTGCCATGGACCTCTGTTTCCTGGGCCATTAGCTGGGTTCTCCTGACACAGGAACAGGGGGTGGCCCGCCACATGTATGCTCTAAAACACTGGTTAATCTCTCTTGACAATAAGGCAAACTGTCTTGTGACCCCAGCTCCCTGAAGGTGTTCCTCCTTGCACTGGTTCTTGGGTGAAGGAGACAAGGAGATGAGGCAACAGTGGGTGCAAGCTACTGCTGCACCTCCAGGGGTGTAACACAGGAGAGATCAGACCATCCTTCTGCATGGCCTATAACAACGCGCTGGATTCTGGAGATCCTCCAGGAGCTGACTGAGCAAAGACTGAGGAGGGGTTAGGAAAGATGTGCTCAGGATCTAGCACGGAGGAGAGATGCACAAGGACCTGGAAACCTGCTGCAGAGCTGGCATGAGGGAATAGGAGCCCCATCTCAGCACAGCTTCTGTCAGAGCTGCTCTGAGTCCGCCTCAGTAGCTGCCACTCCTCTGCCTGGAGGAGGGAGAAGAGCCTCTCTGATAGTATTCCCTTTGTTCTCTTTAGCAATCTCAACAACAGGATGGAAGCAGATAGTGTGCAATTTGTTTTAACTCAGCTTTATCTTGTCAGCCTGAGCTATAATATCGCAGCAAGCACCATTCTGAAGAATAAAGATGCGATGGCGCAGGGTGAGATTCTGCAAACCCCATTGATTACATCACAAGCCATCACTATAAATATTTGAAAGAGAGAAAAACCCTTGTTGTATCTAAACATGTTCATGTAACAAAATGTGCAATTGAGAGTGAGTAAGAGATGGCCCTAACAGGGCACAGATGCTAGAAAGCAAAGCATTTAAGCTGCTTACCTTTCAACCTAAATAACACCCATTAAATGGAGCATTGTGGGACTCACTGTGAAGAGAGGACATAAAGGGCTCTGTGTGCAGGAGCCCGAGAAGCAGAGACAGTATGTCATGAAGGAGGCACTGTGTTCCTAATCACTACAGAGAAATTAAAGCACTTTCTACCACTCCTTCTGGCACCAGGAACTGCTGGAAAAATGGGACGACGAGGACACCAGTGCACCAGAGCGGCTCCTCGTTCTGGGGCTGCCATTGTGCCAGCGCTGTGCTCACTGTGGAGGACACAGAAGGCTGTCTGACTGCTTGTGCCCTGGGCCTGGCAGCTCTCGGGAAGGACCCTGGGCTCCTGCTCTTCTCCAGAGCAATGCATGTGGCCAGCACTGGTGTTTGCCAGTGGCTCTTGCCACTTCTGTCAGGATGATTCGCATGGCCTGGAGCTGCCCTTCCAAAGCCAGCACCTGCAGCCACAAACCCTATTTCTCTCCTTGTCTACAGGAAGCAACCCTGATTCATTCATTCAGCTCATATTGATCCTCTTTTCTTTATTTTTATGAGAAATGAATTGTGAGGAGCTTTTGCTCTGTTTAAACTTGAGGAGATACTGTTCAAGGACTTGCTGTGATGTTTCTCTATCTGACAGCTTTATTGGGTAATAGCCACTGATGGTATATGTGTGCACAGACAGTCAGACCTTTTATACTATGTGTGCTCCCATAAAAATGATTGGTTCCAAGGCGTTATCTGAGCATTGTTGTGATTGCACCACAGGACCAAGCAGCCTAAAAGGCAGATGTGAACTGAAGGCAGATTAGTAAGCATCGATCCCCCCTGTTCCCCATACCCCAACAGGGAGAAGCCAGGCTGCTGCTATCTGCCTGCTAAAGACAGACAGCATGGAAGAGGAAAGCATGGCTCTGTTGAAGTTCAGTCAGCAAATAATATTCAGCTGCCCCAGCTGCCCTGGAGAATGGCCATTCCGGCTTTCCCTGCTGCCCAAAACCAAGCTGGAAGGGTCAATTCGTGCCTGAAGAGCCAGGCATGGCTTGGCTGCCATCTGAGGCACATTCTGCCCATGGCAGTGTCCCTGGCACAAATCACAGAAGTACCTGGGCAGACAGTGCTGGAGCTGCCCTTCAGCAGTGAACCAACCAGAGCTCAGCACCACCCAGGGCCTCAGGAAGCTCATCTCTTCCCTGGCCCTCAAGAAGCAGTGTTGGAGCAGTCTGCGTACTGCTGCAGTGAGCACAGCCACCACACAGCAGCCGGCTCTGCCGGTGCCGTGGCCCAATGGGGCAGTCACTGCACAGATTGTTGGAGGGATTTCAAACCTACTGTGCCTACAGCAACAGCCTCCCTTAAAAGCATAAAAGCATAGAAGACTGAAGGCATATTTGAGGCTGCTAGCACCCCACTACTCTAATTCCAAAAGAGAAACTGTGCTTTTGTGAATTTATTGGCCAGTGCCATTAAATGCCATTAGTTAGTTCTCACACATTATTGTAACTGGGATTGCAGACGATTTGTAGTTTTGATTGATTATTTTTTTGTCAGTGGTTTCAAGTCCATTCAGCCAAAAGTGGAAAAGTGTAAATGCTATGCCAGGGACGGCTGGCTCCCTTTGGCCCTGGGAAGTGAAGGCAGCAAGTCACTATTTCAAAAACAAAGAACAGATGTTCCACGTATTAAGGAGCTAAGTGTCATTCAAAGGACTCATGTGGCATGCTCACTTACAAAGAGTAGCTGTTCTAACAAGGTCATTTATGCTTTAATGCAATCAGTTATGCCAGTTTTGATAGAGAAGAAAATAACTACAACCTGGCAATGAAGCATCATTACATTATAAGCAATACTATCTCCCTGAGTTCAAGCTTCCTCAAACATCCCGGTAGAGTCCAGTTCATACATAACACAAGACTGTTCCTTTTCTGTGCTGCAGGACAAAAGGGGGGTGCGTGTCTGTTGAACCCAAGATCCCAGTAAGAAACCAGAAGCTTGCAGTAAGAGCACTGGCAGAACAGCAGAAAACCGGCTGCGCACTCCTTGTGCCATGCTCAGGAAGTGCAGCATCATGGAAAGACACAGGGAGAGCTCTGAGTGTGTGCCCATGGCCTGTGGAACCTGCAGGAATCCCATGCCAGCAGCCTGGCAGCATGTCTCCCGAAGGACAGCTCAGAATCCCCTTGCTTCTGCACAGGCACAGCCGAGCCCCGTCACACACCTCATCTGTTCCCACCGCGCAGTGACCCATCTTGTTCCTCACAGGAACAAAGCTGCTTTCAGTGTGAAAGCACCAAATCAAATTTAATCGTTTTGTCCTCCAGAGCTTTATGCCATCTTTTACAGAAGTTTTTCAGACATAAGAACTATCATTGGCTGGCTTAAAAAGGGAATAATTGACTGACAGCTAAAAAAAACCCTTCTAAGGACAATAGCATTTGTCAATGTGGTATTTCTCATCTGAAGACAAAATGCATTTTATCAACACCCTGAAATTATTTTGTCAACAAAATTCATTTTGTAGCATTCCCTTCACCTGTCAGGCTGACAGAACGCTCTGGAATGGTTTAAAACCCATTTTGCTAATGCGATTAACTCCGTTCTGCCTTGCCATGGCACCAGCTGGGAGGTGCTTCAGAGCTTGCGATGGCAGTGCCGACTGCACCAGCCCGGAGGAGAGCAGCAAGCAACCAGCCACATGGAGACAAGAGCCCTGCTGGCTAAATCCTGCCTTCACAAGTTACTTGATCTCACTGAGACCATTATGAAACCATAAATGAGAGCTGATTGACAGGCATGCCAATTTATACTGAATGCTAACAAATGCTGGTAACTGTTATTCCCAAAAACAAAAGCTCCACCAAAGCTTTCTTTAACCTTGTTTCTACATCTTTTGCCAGTTCCTGTCACCAGTCTCCATCTCAAAAGGCAAACTCGGGGTGTGAGCTGCTACCTGGCACCTTGACTTCATTTTCCAGTCTTCCACAACGCACTTTCTGACTTCCTGGATGCAGCTTCACACTGGAGCAAGGAAAAGCTGGAGCAGATGGATGTGCCTGAAGCTGTGACTGTGTGGAGAGCCCACACTGGAGCAGGAACCACAGCCATAGAGGAGCCAGCCTGAAGCAGTCTGTTCCCAAAGGACTGTTTCCCATGGGATGGACCCATGTTGGAGCAGGGACGGGCATGAGGGTGAACAAACAGCAGAACAAAGCATGAAGAACTGAGCACAATCCCCGTTCCCTGTACCCCTGCACCAGTCAGAAGAAGGAAAGAGTGGAGCTGGGAGTGAAGGAGTGAAGTGAGCCCGGGAGGAAGGGAGGGCAGGGGCAAGGTGCTTGGTTTTGTCCCTATCCTACTCTAGTTTACTTTGTAACACAGTAAAATGAATCTCTTTTGCCTATAATGGTAACTGTGGGTGATCCCTCTTCCCTCAGCTTCACTCGGGAGCTTTTTCACCTTGCTTTCCCCCAGCCTTCTGGAGAGGGTGGAATGAGAGCAGCCTGGGGGTACCTGACAGCAGCCAGGGTTAACACACCACATCTGTTAATGGCTGAGCTGGAAAACAAGAGCCTCAACCCAATGGATACTGCTGCTTCCCCCTGCCTCTGTGCTCCCTACCTCTGCTGCGTGCCCAAAAACCCAGGCCTTCACTGCCCACCTTCTGTCACGGGTTAAAATCTGGCCCATCCCTTCCCCGTTCTGCCTGTGCTGGGGTTTTGTACCACTGCCATGCAGCTCCTTGAGCATTCCCATCCCAGTGGTGCCCAGGCCTTTACACTCACATGATTTAAATAGACCTGCTCCTGCTGGGCCCCTTTTTGACACCGAATCATTCATTCGTTCATCTGTTTTTCATATTTCTAAATCAAGACAGACATGACTGGTGTGGATGATCAATACTGCTTCTCTCATTCCTCTCAGTTCCCATCGTTTTAGAATCTACCCTGCTTTTAATCTTAGGTCTTTTTAATAGGAATTGGTGTCACGTAGAATTTGACACTTCATTATTGCAGCCCCATGCTAATAGATTTAATAATTCATATCTGCATTGGTCACTTTTAACTGATAATACACATTCCAGGGCTGCTTCATGACTGTGTTCTTGCAGTAACAGCTCTGGCCTTCCCCAGTGATCTCCTGTTGCATTACCAACACAGGGACTGCATCTGTCGAGACCCCAGCTGTGTTTCCGGGGAGCACAGGTCACCCCAGACTGCACCACGGCCTCTGCAGTGTAACAGGCTCCTCTGGTCCCCCAGGAAAACAAAGGCAGTGAAGCAGAGGTGGCACACGGAGCTGTTGCACCCAGCAGAGATTTCTGCCAAGAGGAAGCAGAACCCACCTCCCCGCACTGAAGGACACGTGCCTTCCGGCAGCATGACACCCTGGTGGGGTGACCTTGGCTGGCCACCAGGTGCCCACCCAGCCGCTCCACTACTCCCCCCTCCCAACAGGTACAGGGGGAGAATATGCATCAAAAGGATTCTGGATGGAAGTTAAGGACGGGGCCAGGGGATGGGCACAAGGACATGGCCCAGCAGTTACCATCACAGGCAAACAGATTTGGCCTGGGGAAATTCATTTAATTTATTGTAATCACACCAGCGCAGGATAACGAGAAATAACAACAAATCTGAATACACCTTCTCCAGCCTTCCCTTCCAGAGCTCAACTTCACCACCACCTCTCCACCTTCTCCCCCTGAGCGGCACAGGGGGATGGGGAATGGGGGTTGTGGTCAGCTCTTCACAGGTTGTCCCTGAGGCTCCTTCTTTCAAACACTCCTCCCCTGCTCCTGCATGGAGCCTCTCCCATGGGAGGCAGTCTTGAACAAGCTTCTCTAATAGCGCTCCTTCCCATGGGCTGCAGTTCTACCAGCGTGGGGTCCTTCAGGAGCAGACTGCTCCAGCTTGGTCCTGCCAACAAAACCATTTCAGTGTGGGCCCCTCTCCATGGGTCCCCAGTCCTATGAGAAGCCTGCTCCAGGGAGGGCTGTCCATGGAGTCATAGGCACATCCCCCTGTATCTTCTCCACCATGGACTCCCACAGGCTGCAGGGGCACAGTCTGCCTCACCATGGGCTGCACCATGGGCTGCAGGGGAATCTTCTGCAGCCCCTGGAGCACCTCCTCCACTTCTTCCTCGCTGACCTTGGTGTCTGCAGTGTTTCTCTCACATTTTCTCACGTCTTTCCTGTCTGTTGCTGCACAGTTTTTACCCTTTCTTAAATAACTTATCACAGAGGCACTACCACCATCCCCTATGGGCTCAGCCCTACAGGCTCAGCTTTGTAAAGGGCAGCTCCACATCAGAGGTGGCTGGAACTGGCTCTGTCCAACAGGGGGGAAGCTCCTGGCATCTTCTCACTGAAGCCACCCTCACGTACCCTCCGCTACCAAAACCTTGCCATATAAACCCAATACAGACACCAACAAAGCAACACAGCCCAAGCCATCTGCTCCTTCTGACCCCTGCCCCCTTCGCAGCAGATCGTGGAGGAGAGTATGGGACCTACCAGGTAAGCAAAAGGTCTGAGAATGGATCACACAAGTGCCTTTAACTGATACACATACCTCTGGCACTAGCTCCCTTGTCAACTAACCCCAGAAAGTATTTATTAATGAAACTCTCCTGATTTTTGATTCATTTGATTGTTAAAGCTTGTGGAACTCGTACTGTTATTACTCATTGTTATTAATGTTCACAGCTCAGCCTCTCTTTTTCCAATATGCTCCACAGAGGAAATCGAAGGCTGAAGCCAATCGTTACAGTAAATGACTGATGGAGCCACTTGAGGATAGAAGTAAGCTGCTGCTTTGGGACTGCTGCTCTGGGACCGCTGCAGGTTACTGGGAGTAAGTTAATCTTCACACACAAGGACTGCAAGGTAAGAGGCTGCTTCAGGTGGGTTCTGAGCACTGCTTCCTCAGTCAGGTCACCAATGAGCATCACCTTAACAAAGCTGTCTGTGCACAAGACCCATGACCACGGCCATATTTTGATCTAAGTACAGAAATGGGTCAGAGTTCAGCAGGAGCATGGCCCCTGCTAGGCAGGTTTGACACAAATACTCAGACAGATGCTACAGGCAACTCAGCACAGCCAGGCAGAAAGCACATCTCCTTCCACGCACATACTGAAGTAAAGCAGAGCAGTCCTTGGAAAGTTTCATCCTCTCCATCCCTCTGCAATCGCTCATTCCTCAGAAGAGGCCAAAGACAACACCACAGGGTACAGGTAGACCTCCAGCATGCAACATCCAAATGTGTACGGAGGGGAGCAGCAGGCTGCTTGCTTCCCTCTGCCCTTTCTCCAACCCTTCGCTACCCTTCCACAGCCCCTTTGCTACACAGTGTTTGCCAATTCTTGCACCACATACAAACTCCCCAAACCAGAATGGCGGTACTGCTCCTACCTGTCTGGTATAGGAGATGCTTCCAAACCCTCAGTAGCATTGTTACACAACCTTTCCAGTGCAATGTATTTGTTCATGTTGTATCTTCCGAGTCTACAGAGCCGCCACATACCATATTTGGCCTATTATTCATCTCAAACACAGAATTCTGCAAAGCAAGAGGAAATAAAAGAGAGCTTAATACAGCTTTACTAAAATGGAATTCACCAAAGACTCACAGAAAAATGGATTTAATTAGGACTGGTAATGGGGAACAGTTTATTCCCGTGATTTAAAGTAGAAGTTAGATAGTGTCTATAATTCCAAAATTTTAAATTATATATAGGGGGTTATTTCTCATTTCTACCTTAATTATAAAAATCTATCTTTATGAATCACAGTTTTGAGGCAAATAAAGCAAAGGCAGCAAAAGTGATGTTTTAGTTAAAACTTTTAAGAATTCACAAAAGAAGCAACAGACACTTCAGTATGGATAACACAGGCTTGCCATAGCAAGTGAGAGCTGCAGGCAGTCCTCTGGATGCCACCTATGGACGCCACAAGGTTAACCTTTTACTTGGGAGCAGGAGTGTAAAGGAAGGTGTATTCTGTTACAGGAGATGAAACCGAGTCAATTTTGTGCAATAATGGGAATGTCCCGCATTGAATTCTGCAACTAAGTAGTCCATTAGACTTGCAGGCACTGCTGGCCTAATGTGCTCCTGTTGGTAACCCCATGTTCTATAAACCTCCACTACCCCTTCTTATGCTGATGACTGTCAGAGTCTCTGAATTGCCCAACACTGGTTTTCCAGACAAAAGGGCCGCCAAACCGTGTCAGAGCCGCTCCTCCCAAGCCCCAGCTGGAGCCTTTGATTTCATTTCAAACTAAGAAATGTCGCTTCTGAGAAATTTCTCCCGGTGGCTGCCTCTGACCAAAGTAAATGAGTCACAGCCTTGTACAGCACTGATTAATGCAGGAGCAAATAACCCAGGCAAGCAACGAGCACGTCAGACCCAGCTGCTCCCCTGCAGCACATCCTGCACCCACCAGAATGCATGTTAATATTGCACCTCGGCTCAGAACGGAATCAATGAGTGAAGTTCAAATATGGCACATTTCCTATTTCCCTGGAAGCTTATTTCATGGATCACAGGGACCAAAGTACAGCTGCTTATTCAACAGAGGAAAGAATGAATCAATTTTCATTCCTTAATATACCGTGTGACCTATTCTCTAACGCTCTATCCTTTACAATGGCCCCAGTCTTGTCAAGGCCCTCAATTTTGTTAGATAGAGAAAATTTAGAGCAATGACAAAATGCCCTGGCCCAGCTCTGCTTCGACAGACTGACCGCTCTGCCTGGAATAGGTGCACATGAAAGGCACCACGCTACTCTGCCTGAGCTACGCAAACCATCATCCCATGTGATTAGAAAGGAACCAATCTCCTGGAAGACTTCTGTGACTTTTTCTCCAAGGTCCTCCTTGGAAGGTGCTGGATGCCACAAAGCAGGTGTTTTGCTGTGGAATCGTGTGCCTGCCTGCTCCCCCTGCCTGTACCGGGAGCTCAGCCTGTGCTGCCGCTCAGGACCAGACACAGGGAGCTCACAGGGCGTATCATCACTCAGGACCCAGTGCCCAGTGCACAAACACAGTGAGTGCCGCCTCCCCACCCGTGGTCCCCAAGACCAGGCCATGCTGCTCAGTGACATCGAAGCCCTGTTGCTCTGCTCAGCCAGCAGACTCTCTGAAGCGAGCAGATATTGGTAGCAGGTCCTTAGGCACTGCTAATTTGGGCCACTGTGGGCACTGAGATGCATCATTTTGCAATTTCAGTGTGAAGACCATTTTTTCATTCAGAAATATCCTCAGGTATTGTGGGTTTAACAACCCTCTGTGTGCCTTGCATTTGTCTTGCCTTATTATTTATCCCCAGTTCACAGGTAAGGCTCATGCCATCCTTGTCACTGCTAAGTCATTTTCCACCTGGGCTTTTTACTGTGATATTTTTCAAAGCAGGAAGCTGAGGCTCTGCACAGGAGAGGAGAGCACAGGGCTGACACTGAGCCCCGGTGCTGCCATGGCCACCCCAGAGCCACTGGCACTGAGACAAGGGGCATCTGAAGAGCCAACAGCCTGATGAACTAGACATGGTGTGAAGGGGCAGGCTGGGACAGGAAGCACCCCGGGACCTCCACAGGCAAATGGGATTTCTGGCTCTCCTTCCTCAAGCTCTCCTTCTGTCTGGGATGAAGGCGAGACCCCATGCGGCTTGCCTGGCCTTAAGACATGATGGTAATGAATCAGGCCTTACCAGAATATTATCTAGATGAAACAGACATATCATGGCTAGCTTTATTTGCTTTTCTCTTTACATATCCGGTAGTTCATCTCTAGGGCTTTCAAAGCATGTGGATTTAACAAATATCAGTACTTCAGGGCCCACGGGCAGACAAACTGCTTTTCCAGTTCATAAAATGAATCTGGGAAGAGCACGGGGCACTAAACAGCTGCAGCAAATGTTGTAGTCCAGACCTGTGCCTCCACAGCTAAGAGCTTTAGAAGAGGCTGCTGGTCGGATGTGTGGTGGGAACACAACAGAAGCCATGTAGCTGGCACGAAAGGGTCTCCCCTCCTCACCAAAGACAGCTTCCCTCCACACCAGCCTGCAGACTTATGGCTATCTTCACCTTTTCCATAAGATCCACTTTTCCTTCCCAGTTTTATCAGACTTCTCCCTGTCACCAGTCATGCCCCCCCTGAGCAGAGCAGCTGCCCATGAGCCAGCTGCTCCCAGTGTTCAGTTCATTGTGGCACTGTCCCAATGCTCTTCTCATGCAGGCAGGGTTATGCTGCACCTGAACAAGACACCTGAACTTCCCAGTGATGGAGCTCTGGCAGACAGCTCTGGGGGACAGCAATGAGGGATGGAGACTGAGCAGCCAGCAGCTGAGGTTCACCTGGTTAGCTTTGGGTGCAGGAACAAGCACTGTGTGCACGGTGCTGAGCACATACTGCCATAGGGGCTGGTGTGCTGCATCCCTGTCACCCACAGCCCTCAGAGAATATGCCAAAACTGCCCACTATGCTCTGCCAAAGCAGCGTTCAAAATTGAGTTTTAACAAGACCTTTTCCCTTCAAACAATGTGCAGATTAATAGTCAGCAGCATTTGAAAAATGGCCCTAATCCCTGTCTGCACAGGGAGTTTGTTCCCAGTGCAATGTGCCATATTATGACAACGATATATTCTTCAAGTGAGTGAAAACTAATGAATAACTAACACCCTGACAGTCTTGCTGTTACTGAGTGCTTAGGAGTTGGGTAAAACTGACTGTGTAAGATGAATACAGCACTAAGATGAGATGTTACTTTGCATGGCTGGTCAGGGGAATCCAGACTTAATGGACATTACAGATTTGTTAATTCTAAGGGCTGGATTTGATCCTAAGCCACAGCTGCTCTCCAAGCAAATAGGGAGGGCTTAATCACTTGGACAACTGAGCCCCAGGCAGCAGTGCCATTCATGAAAGGAGCATTGGGAGCATGGTCCTAGGAGCAAGGATGCAAGTTTGCCTGTTGCCTCTGCCTCCTCCAGAGCAGGCAGAGCCCCTGCCTGCCCATGAGGGCCCAGCAGAGCTCAGGCAGACTTTTTGTACTCCCCTGCAGATGCAGGCAGGGAAGCAGGACTGTCCCTCGCCGGAGGGATCCCCAGAGCACACCAAACATGCACTGGAATCACAAAGTGTCAGTGAGATCATTCAAGCTGCAAGAGGATGGGCAGTGTGAGCCCAGAATCAAATGAGCTGTTTGCCCAGAACTCTGTGGAGCCCCTCAGTATTCAAGAGGCTTCAGAGACCCCCCTGTTGCAGAGCCTCACCTGCCAGTTCAGTGCAGTGCTCAGACACAGCCACTGCTCTAGCAGGACTGTGAGCAGGATCTCTGAGGACTACAGGCAAACAATCCCGTAATCCGTGCCCTGTCTGCTAGGGGGTTTTACAAGCATCTCCTAATGGCTGGGGCAAAAAGAAGCCCCAAGCTAGCCAGCGCCCCATACCACACTGAGCTTTCTCTCAGATCGCATCTATGGTTGTGCTGGGGGTCATTCAAAGGCTTGTCACAGCCAGCATCCCCTGCAGCATTCCCCACATTCCGCAGAGGATCACAGTCAAGGGGGGATCTCCTGTGTCTGGGTTAGCTCTGCCCATACATGGTGTAAGACAAACTACAGTGTAGTGGGCTCTCTCCCACATCTGGCTTGCAGCAGCAGGCATGTATCATGCACTCCTTGAAGCCTGACATGGCTGCATCTTGCTTCCACCCTCATTCCCTTCAGTTTAAATTCAATCAAGGGCAGATCTCCACCCTCAGCAAATACAGAGCAGGTCCCAGTGTGTACCTGTCTCCAGGAGCAGAGGCTTCGGATAATGACAGCCATGCAGTGCGTGAGCCTGGTAAAATCACAGTCACACTGATGTCAGGATGGCCCCTGAGCTTCTTACCCCAGGCGCAAACCAGGAGGAGCCAGTTCCTGTAATTAAAAAGTTGAGCCATATCAGAGGAAAACTAATCAGCTTGTTGGATGCCAGCAAATTAAATATTAATCTAACTATTGTGAACACAAAAATGTTCATCTTCAGATATTTTCTGGCACAAGTGTCAAAATCAGAGTGGAACCAAAGCTTTATTCATTTTCCATTATCAACTTAAATAAAAACACTCAGAAAAATGGGCAATAACATGCAGAAGCCACTAAGCACAGATAATTACAGTGTAAGTTTAGGCAGCTAATCACTCCTAGAATATGCTTCAGATCAAGATAACTCTGACTGGCTTGTTTCCCTGCTTTGTTAAATCAGACACTCTCAGCTCTGCCTGATGCGGATGTGGCTCCAGAGTCAGCATCTTTAAATAACAATAGGGCTGTCTGGCAGGCATCAAAGTCACCCTGCCACCCAGCAGTGGGATGGATGGAAGGCCCCTACTCTAGGAAAGCAAAGCAGAAAGAGGCAGGGGCACGGTGGAAGCAACGCTGGGAGATGGGATGGGCAGTGGCAGGCAAGAGCAGGGAGAAGGGAGGAATGCAGGGCAGGTGTGGGAGCAGAGGCACAGGGAGCCATAGGCAAGGACACGCTGCAGAACCGAGGCACCACTGCAGCTGCAGCAGCAGGAAGTGCCAGTGCTGCAGGAGTCTCTCCCCACGGGGCAGCAGCTCTGGCCCTGACAGTGCCCAGAGGAAGAGCTCCCCATGGGGCAGCCCCACACACCTCACCCCCTGCCTGGGGCTCCTGGTGCCCCACTGCAGAGCTGCTGTGCCCCAGCTGAGCCTCGCTGCAGAAGGATGGCAATGTGGTGCAGAGCAGATGACGCATTGAAACCAACAGGTTCTCCTCCAAGAGAATCCACTTCTTTGTACTGTGGGCAAGGGGTGATGTTCCACAACCCTTTCTCTGGCACGCCAGGCCCAACCTTCCCAGTGGTGCCAGCCCATATTGCTTTACATCTCAGTTTCAGTGAGGGCCTGACATTGCTGAAGTAGAGAGCAGCACTGGGCAGATACAGTGAATGTGGTGCATGCCCCAGGGGATGGAGAGAGGAGCATCTACCTGGGACAGAGCACACTCAGCTGCAACCTGCGTAATACTGCACTGCCCAGTGTCTGACCACAGCATTTGCTTTATCGAGAACAGATAAAATTAACTCCCCTCTATAGCTCCAATGGATCACCCTGACACATTCAATCACTAATTTACGTGGGCTTTTGCTTGTAACTAGGGTAAAAATTATCTTTATAGCAGTATTCATGGACATTCTTTCTTCTGCTTAATTATTAACCTTGCTGTAGTAAATAAAGGGTGTTTATGAATTCCATCCATCACTACAAACCTTTTGCATGTAAAGCACAGAGACATTTGTAATGAAGAAGCAGCATTCACTTTTGCTTTACTTAAAGCAATGAATAAATATAGTCTGTGGATGCTCTCATGCACTTTCTTAAAGCCAAAAGCCTGCCAGCAGCTCTGCCCGACTTCCTCCCTGCTGCAACAGACTAAGAGAAGAGTGGACTGGAATACACAGGGACTTTAAAGAGCTCAGACACCCTTCAGTGATAACAGGTTTCGGAGATAGCAGCTCTGTCAGTTAACGCAGTGCTCAGTGTTCTTCTGGAACCAATGTCTGCTCATGTCAGCCATGCATCAGCCAGAATCCAGCCATCTCAGCAGCCCTTCTCTAGTCTCACGGATGGGCTGTGTTCTGTGGAATGCTGGGTTGAGCTATTTCTTGTCCTTAAGATCCCCAACAGACAGAATGCACAGGGGAAGTGCCAGCCACTGAATTATTCAGTGTAGTCCCTGAGATTGGCCTCACCATTGAAAATGCATCTCTCTAGAGACATACAAACTAAAGCAGTAGCTTTACGCATCCCAAGACACCTCTCTCAGCTATTTATACATCCTATTGCTAAACAGGCACTGCCAGAGTTTCTTCTTCTCATCCAGTTTGACCCTGACAAACAGAAGCTTCCCTGAACCAGACATGTTCTCTTCTGTTTTCCAAATAATCATGAATCTTTTCTCCCTCTTGATCTGAGCAAGCCATGATCTTTAGCTATGTGCTGCCTCAGATCCTGGGGGCTCAGCACAAGCAACTGGAAGAGGAGCCAGCAAATTATCTTAGCTGAGCAGCACAAACAAGTAAGAGCTTTTGTGGACATCAAATGAAAATGACCATGCTCACATCCTGGAAGAAACTGTGGTATTAGAAATCATAAAACCTCCACTCTTCAGATTCCAGTAGGCTTATGTCATATTAATTATTTATCAAGATGTTTTCTTAAAGTAGTGTCTTTGTGCCTTTAATTTTCAATTCCCTTAATGCTATGAGGATCTCTGCTGGCAACACATCAATTATTAATAGAGTTAAAACAATATTTGTTTTCCCGAACTACGTTTTGGAACGCCATCTTCACACCAGTCAGGCTTCTCTGGCTCTTCCCTGAGGGGCTCTGCTTCTCTCCAGACTTGGGGCTGAAGCTCAGGCTTGGCTTTGATTTGGCTGTGGGAGCTCGCGTGGCACCGCAGCCGCCCGGCCGTAGCATGGATCAAGCTCAACAGACGTGAGGAGGGAGCAGCATCAGCAGTGTGGTGCAAATGGGAATCTCAGCTGCTGAGTTCAGAGGTTCTGTTGTTGTAGGGACTGCTCTGCCTTTCCTCACTGCAGCAGCTGTCCCCAGGCTCAGCCTGTGCCTTCCTGGGTTTGGAAGACTTGTCTCCTAAGAAAACAACAGCGCAGCTTCTTTAATCTACAAGAAAGCCACTCAATTCAGCAAAGGGATACTTGGGTTAAAGAACTTTATGCAATCTCAGCCACTTCTCTCTCTGCCAGGGAGCACATAAAAAATTAAAACCCCCAAAAAGCAAGAAGCTTTTCTAGGCCCTAATTATAAATATATTTTCACAAGGAGGAGTCAAGCTTAATATCATGTGAAATCTCATCATTTCAATACAGTCCTCACCGGACGTAGACTGGCAATTGGAGCTGTGGAATCAATTTTTCCCATACTTGAAACACCCAAATGAGTATGAAATGTGTTGCATTTGTTCCATGCACGTCTCCAGTTCTGCACTTTGCTTGCAGTGGAATGATCATTCTGATGTATTTTTTATAACAGAGCAACATTTCCTCAGACTTTGATGTTTCACGTGTGGAGCCATTATAACCATTTGCCATTTAGATGCATGATCCGTGACTCATCTCCAAAGCTTTGATGCATGCAAGAATTAGTACTACTGGTGTCATTGCACCATATTTAAAACATGAACACCTCTTTGTAGGTCTACAGCTAACAGGAGAGGGAGGCAGCCAGTCCACACCAAGGCTGGCAAGCTCCTGTTGTTCAACTTCCCACGCAGTGCCAGGTGACATCCTTCAGTGAGAGCAGGAAGGTGGTGCAATGCGTGCTCTGCACACAGAGAACAGCTCTAGGAAATTGAACCCTGAGGTCTCCAGATGCCTCATTGTGGACATCGACCCTGAACTCAGCTCCACAGCCACGGCATGTTTCAGCCGCTCCTGCACCTAGGGCTGTGAGCACTTGTACCTGTAGCGTGTAGCCCTGTGGGTCGGTACACACCAGGAAGAATCTGCCTGGAGCATATAGGACAAAATTAGCATGATTCTGAAAGTGGATGGCTCAAGCTGCTGCACTCGGCCTCTTCCCAAGGACACATGGAAGCAGCCTGCAGCATAGCCTGGCTTAAAACAGACGCCTGACACAAGCTGAAGCTGTTACCCTGCACCTCCTAACAGAGAAAGATATACAAACAATAAAACTCTGTCTCCTGCAAGCCAAGCACCTGGGAGCCAGGCTGCCCGGACAGGGCATGCCCTCTGCAGTGAGACAACCTCCCTGCTCCTCCACAGGAGGTGCTCACTACAGGCTGCCTTTGCTCTACTCAGACTCCACTGGTTGGGCTCACACGTCATGTCTGAGTAGAAATTTCATTGATTTTATTATGTACAGCCAGTGTTTTACATGGCAGGATCAAGAGGCAGAAGACAGAGAGTGATTAGCTGAAAAAGAGAACCAAAGCAGGCAGCCAGGAGAGCAGACGCAAGGATGGGGAGGCGAGGGCAGACAAGAGCATCTGCAGTCAGGAAAGAGATGAGGCTCTCTGGAACCACAAGCCAGTTACTCATAGCAAAAACATTGGCTGTTCACATGGTCTCATCTTGCCTCCCAGCCTTACACGGGCATCCTGATCCCAGCCATGGCCTTTCTTACCTCTGCCTCTTAGAAGGTGCATGTGGTTGCCCTGCTCATTCCGTCCTGACCTGCCCTGCTGGCTGCAGAACCTCTCCTCCTCCTCCTTCCTCAGCCCATGGTGCCTCAGGCAGCTGCTGGTAATTCAGAGCCTGAGCCCTTCTATGCAAAGAGGCTACAAAAATAGCTCCCAAAGGCACTGGATGTAGCCAGCTATCTGGAAGAAAATGCGATCCCACGCAGAAAAGTAGACACAGAACGCTATGCAGGTCCTGACCAAGGAGAAATCTCTTCCCTGGCAAGCAGGAATTCCTTTGTTGGCCTCCAAAGGCAGAGCTCTGCATAGCTCTCAGCAACCTCAGTGTTCTCAGTATCCACCACTCCCTTCTCAACTGCTTTTAAGACCATCAATGCACGTACCCTTTCTTTACACTACCAAGCTAGAGATTCTCAGTGCCACAGTCAGTCCAGCTGTGCTGTACTGTCACTTCATCCCAGGAGCACAAATCAGGGAGAGACAAATGTCACTTACTCCTGCATGAGCACTGTGTAATGTCCATGCCTGCTAAACTGACAGCACAGAAGACAAACGTGACGAGAGCTTGCTTTACTGACCACTTTATCCCCTTTACAGTTAACGGGGCTCTGGGGGTAAAATTACTGAAGTCTCCAGTTCCAGCTCCCAGGCAGTTCTGCTGCTCCCTTGATCCAAGGCTGAACAAAATCAGCCAGTTTGCTGCATGCCCCAGGAAAGGCTCAGCCTCATCTGACCAGTGCAGACCACAGAACCAGCGACTGCAGGAGGTGAATTCATTACTGGCAGAAGTCACACTGCCTCCACTCCTGGCTGTGGGATTGCTCACTGTGAAGCCAGCCCAGCACCATGAAAAGGCCTCAGCAGTGTTCATGTATTCCTGTTTCACTTCTGAAACAAATGAGCTGAATCTTGATCTTTAGCTGGTGACAAGAGAGCTAACATGCTTCAGCAGGATGGTACTCCATTTGACTTCCCCAGCAGGGATCCTTGGTAAATCTACATTGTAAAGGAGAGACCAAGTTAATCTAGAACTGAACCAGGCATCATTCTTCAGTACAGATCAGAACGCACTTTGATGGAGGTTAAGCAAAGAGAGGACCTCTGACAAGGCAGTACCAAGCCCTCAGCCCATCAAGGCCAAGTGCTGCATGCTCAGAAGGCCCTGTGGGCACAGCAGGAGCCACCACCTCACAGAAGCTCTCCCAGGACATGAGGCTGCTTCCCAGGCTGCCATCTGCCTATCAGCGAGATACCTGCAAAGTCTCATCACAGTTTCAAAAGGACATCAATTCAAGCGTCAAGCAGAGGAAGCTCAGACTGCAGGCAACGAGTAACCAAGTCTGCCCTGCACTCCCTCCCAGCCCAGACCTGACCAAGAGACCCTCTGAGCTGCACACAGAGATGACACAGCCACCTGGAATCTGCAAGAGCCTGGGGTATTTCAGCACTCCAGGGGCAGCACGGCACAGCAGAGACTTGCTTCAAGGCTGCCTTACGTTACCAGCTGCTCTTCCTGAGGTAGCTTAAAATAAATCACAAGTAGTGACGGGGGCACTGTTCACAAAAACATGTTTGTGGATCTAACCAGAGTGTAACAGTGCTCTCCGGAGTAACACTGAGAACATATTAAGCTGAGGTGTATGTGCCTAGGGTTACATACATTTCCAAACTCTTCCAAACCAACACTTAGCAGGGATTGCTTTGAATTCCCTGAAACAAGAAGTACAGCCAGTGCAGAGTATCATCCATCCCATCCCCTCACGGGGAAGAGCTTGCGATAAAACAACAGTCAGACCTTCATCACTTTACTACCTACTTTGGTGCTTGTGGAACTGTCCTTGCATCACATATCCAGAGTTCTCATTTTTCCCAGCAAGGACAGAAAACATCTCAGGACAAGGGCCACAACAGTGCTCTTCAAGCAGTTGAGCAATGGAACCCCAGCACCCTTTTTGTCCACTCAGCCCTCCCTCCCCTCCTGACCAGGATCTTTTTAGGCAACTAACTAGCTAGAAGAGAGCCACATTCTGAGCAACTCCAGGAATAAGGAATAAATCCAATCTTCTTATAGCAAAGTGCCAGAGTTGCTTATCACCTGGATGCACAGAAGAAATACCTGCACCATATATAAATTACCTGTCATCATCCCCCCTGGAAAATTCATTATTGTAATAATCTAATCACTATGCTATCCACTGGATCACTCCCACTAACATTCATCCTGTTTAGATCCTCTGGTATTTATGTGGATGTCACAAGTACTTCCACATGATTTTCCACGCTTGTTTGCTTAAGACCATCCTGGTTTCTGCTTCAGGACAAAAAGCAGTTGATTCATCTGTAGGACAGCTGGGCACCAAAGCACTAGGATCCATTAACCAAGCTGGTCCTCGCCCCTTAGGTATTCCTCTCAGTGAAAAACTGCCCTCATAGCCCATCAAGCTCCTTGGTGCAGGGAACCTGTGCTCCCATTTGGTTATTTTGCCTACACTCCAGAGCCAAGTGCAACAGAAGCATGCAACACTTAACAACCACCTGCCCCCAGCTCTGGCGCTTCAAACCCATGCAATATGTGGGGTCAGTCTTTAAAGCGAGGGGAGCAGCCGGGGGTGCCTCCATGTGCTACTCCATGGCTGTGCCCTCCTGCAGGCACTGGGCAGCTCACATCAGCCTGCAGCAGGCAGCACAACTGCTGGGGAGAGGCATCCTTTTCTGTAGTAACAGGAGCGAGGATAACTCTGACTGCTCAGCCCAGGCATCTTATCACAGCGCCAAGAGTTTTACTACCAATTCCTTCAATGCTCTTTTACATTTCACTAGCTCTGCCTCAGACATGGCTGGAATATCAAGTGTAATTCCATGCGCAGGAGCATCAGCTAACCCATGCTGCCCTCTTCAGGAGCTGCTGCTATTAAATCATTACCCGAGCACAACCCTGCTGGGCAGGGAGTGATTTGGACTGGTTTTCATGAACAGGCACATCACGAACTTCATTTGCGGAAGATAAAGTGCTGCTGAAAAAGAAGGGCTTTTTCTATGGCACTAAACGCCCTAATCTTTAGCTCAGGCTCACAGCAGCAAGAAGCAGCTTTTCTCTAGGTAGAACACGCACCAGGAGGTGCAAAGGAAGTTGTAGGAGTAAGGAGTAGCTATACTCACTGCGTGTAACTCCAAGAGCAAACAGATGGAAGGAGATGAAGGGTAGCAAAATCCATACTCCCTACATCACATTCTGATGCAGGGGATTCCCTGATGGCGCATGCCATCACACCCACACCATAGGCATGTGCTTGAAACACTGGAACCTCCTACTTCAACAGAGGACTTGATAGTTCGGGAAGCAAAGCATCCAGTGACAAAGCAGTCACTGTGAGATGAATATGCCACCCCAGAATGAAAAGGATGGGCATGTCCTACACAGGAGAGGAAGAATGCCAGGAGCCAGCATACACACTGCGCTGCCCTTGTCCAGTCAGGAGCTTCTGAAGCAGGTGTGGAGAAGGGGTATCAAACAACAGGACAGAGCCATCAAAATCCAAACACTAATAGGTCACCTGAAAGCAAGAACAAGGGAGGATTTTAGCATCACACCAGTACAGGGGAGGCCAGAAAGAAAGGCACTGAGGGAATTCCAACATGTTACGTTTCATTAAAGAGCTAGAATTCAGCACAGCAAGGCTGTGTTTGAAGGGCAAAACTACATCTGGGAAGGCCATGGTCTGGCATGTGCCGAAAAGGCCCACCAGCCATGCTGTCTCAGAAACGGGCCTTTAGCTTCTGCCTATTACACAAGAGGAAAAAGCTAGAGCCAGCATGTCCAAAGCAGCTATCTGGAGGCAAACTGCAGCCCATTTCAGAGATCATGTATTTACAGGTCAACAATGTTTAAATCTGTTGCTCTCATCTACTTCCCAGTGGCATCTTTGCATTTTCCTTTTATTTATTACCAAAGCCTATTCTCATTCCAGCCTACAAAGGCTGATGAAAAGTGTTTATTTTTCATTCCAGAGGATTATTACTTACGTTGAACCCATTTGTCCCAAACAGAGATGCAAGATGTAGTTCCCTAGGAATTCAGATGTTACTTAAAGTTCTTTTCCAATATCCAATTTGCCCTTTATTTATTTAGGGAGTTATTTCAGCAAGAACCTTGCTGCTGAGAGACACCAAGTCTTGTTTACAGCACTGGTGCTGAAGGCAGCCAGGAGCTGGGGGAGTCGGGCAGGTGGCAACACTACAGATCAGAGAAGTAATTACAACAGAGAATGTAAGATTAAATAAAAGCAAAACCAGCAAAGACATGGGAGGAAAAGGTACTATAAATTAGGAAAAATGCACTGGTGCTCGGGGTAATCCCAGTGCAAGGGCTGGAGAGAGCTCCTGTGCAAGCGTACCCCAGTCAGACATCACCTTACCTTGGAGCAGCTCTCCCCGTGCACTGTATCCCCACTGGGCTGCACTGGCAGTGGCTCTTGGGCCACTGCTCAGCAAAGGGGCCTGGCCGGCTACAGCAGAGCATGGCGCTGGCAACTCCCAGCCACAGATACCCCAACTCTGCTGCAGACCCTGCAGAGCCCTGGGCAAGCCTCTCCAGCTTCTCTTCGGTCAGAGGTGCTGGGAGACAAGGACACCCCTCACCGTCTCACACGAAAGCGATGTACCCGTGACCGAGCAGAGCCACTCTGAGCCTGCCTGACGGGAGAAGGGGGACTGAGCAAAATCCTGCAGCTGGGTATTCCCAGGCCCCCTTGCAACACAGCTCACAGCCAGACCTGGGTGAGGAAGGGGTCTGGCCTCAGACAGGTACAGAGGGCCGAGAAGCCTCATTCACATGGATTAAGGCTCCTCATATGGAGAAAAGCCATGTCCCTGCCACAGCACCATGCTGACAAACGGACACTCCCCCTGCAGCACTTGCTTGGCAGCACCAAAACCTGCATTCCCCTTAACGACAGGGACTGCTGGAGCACTGGGAAGGCTCATCCCTGCCCCAAACACAGCACAGCTGCTAATTATTCCCACTGCTGTTAGTTCCCTTTGATCTCACTCTCTGATCATTAAATAGGAAGTAGCTCATGCAGTAATCGAATGTTGGAACAAGCAGACCCCCCCAGCAGGGGATACACATTATTTACCCATACAAAATATTCCAAGGGTTATTACCATGTAAACTGTGAAGAATTAAATTCACAGGAATGATTCCTGAGGCATTAAATGGGCAGATTCCTGCAGAGGAAAAGCTGGGGAGCTGGCTCCATCCTGAGAGCAACACAGCCATGGAGTGAGATGAAGCCCAGAACTTACCCCCGTGACTCTTCTGCGACACAGTGAGCAACCAAGTGTGCAAAGGAATGCGAATGCTGGAGAGAGGAGCCAGCATGTCAAAGTTTCCACCTAGAAAGGCCACAAGCTTCTGACCAGCTCCATGCTAGCATCCCCTTGCACAGGCATGAAGAGCCCTCACCAAAAGCACAGAGACTTAGATCACCATCTACTGCACAGAAGCCTCCTTAAATGTTCCCAGGTCCTCAGTGCCTCACACTGAGTGGATCCCAGATGCTGACTGAGCCTCTTCCTCTCTTTTCTTCCTCCACCCCAAACAATCAGCAAAACATCACAAGATTGGGGCTCTCCTACCCAAGTCCAGTGGGATCTGACATCCACACAACAAGGCACTTGCTTGTCTCCTGTCTTTAGAACTGACTTCCACTGCTGGCAACACCAGTCTAACCCAGAGTTCCAACCTAAAGCCCATTCAGCTCAATATCCTGCTGTTGGCAATGGCAGAAGAATGGCTAGAGAGAAACACAGCCCTTAGAAGAGCAGGCAGGCACAGGGCAGCCTCCAGTGCTGCACTCCAGAAGCCTCCCAAGCCAGCGAGCAGTGGCTGCTTGTGACCTGATGTCCACAGGTGGGTTTGTCTTCCAAATTTTACACTTTCATTTTCTGAAACTTTCAGCACCTACAGCATCCCGGCACAAGAGAACTCCCAGGGATCCGTGAGACATCTTCTCTACAGAAGCCTTCAGTGCGTCACATTTACTTAGGTGCTACTGGCTTCATGCACTCCTGACAGAACAAGACACCAATTCCTCCCCCATCCCACGCTGTCTCCAGGTTTTCCCTGGCTAGGTTACAAGGCATGGGGTCCAGGGAGTTTTCCCAAGTGCCAGCTTTGACATATCCTGGGCATATTCAGCCAAACATCCCCATGAATTCCTGCCTGCAGCCAGTATGGGACAGCTGGGTGAGAAGGTGCCTCAGGAAGGCGGGAGGGGAGCACTCTCATCCCATGGGCATGGTGGTATTCCTCCTCTGAGGGCACAGGAAAGCCCCTGGCTCTGTTGGGCAATGGGCTGTTCAGCTGTGTTCCTCCCACAGGGACTCCTACATGCAGCCTCAGCGCAACAGGTTTGGTTCCCCACTGAGAGCAGTAGTGCAGGTGCAGTACAGAACAGAGTGAAATCGCATGTGTAACTTGGGAGCCATTCGTCACAGCCTTTAATTTCTTAGAGTGAAGAAGACAGAAGAATATAGGATCCATTACTTTAAATTCTATACAGAGACAAACCAGCAAGTGCATTTAACAACCAAAGTATACTTTATAGACAGTAATGGATACTGTAAAAGTGCAACCTCATATTTGGATTATCAAAGGCAGAGTCTATTAATTTTTTGTTTTGTATTAAAGTTGTTTTTCCATCTGTTGAAAGTGGCTCTTTGTGATTTCACAGGGCATTACACTTTATGTGTCTCATTTGCTGCACCCAAAGGAATTCCATTCTGCTACATTGAAAAAATACCTTGGGACGCTGGCTAAGCTTTTAACTTTCCAGAACACGCTGTTCCATGTCTGTCTCCATCCCAGCAGCTACCTTCTTTAATGTCTGATTTATACATACGGGTATGCATTCAATGCAATCCACACGTCACGTTGCCTTTGTCACAATGAGGATTTTGTCTCTATCCCTTTGTGCCAAATCCATGCTCACCCACCCAGCTGCCACCACTCTGGACCAGAAGGACACCCTGAGCTCCGTAGCACACCTAGATCCTGTGCACTGCACACAGGTGAAGCAGGGCGCTACATCAAAGTTCATTTGCTCCAGACATCATACAGACACACTGCACATGCGGGTACACATAGTATGATTTCACTCTCCTGTTAATCTTACTTCATCTTTCAGGGTAAAATGCAGGCCATGCCTGCTGAGCATTACCATGCCAAAGCAGGACTGCCTCTTAGTAAAGATCATCCCCATCTCAGCACCAGGACTGCCACCGATGAGAAGTGCCATCACTTCCAAATCCACCATCTATCCTCCCTTTATAACCACAGCAACCAAACCATTGAGTGATTTTGCCTCAGTAGTAGCAAGCCTGTCTCCCATTTGTGCCGTGCTCTCAACTCTCTACCTCCCCACGTGCTTGCCCTTCCTCTTATTGCCACTATACTGAATTGGTCCAGACCTTGCTGGCATTAGATCCCGTTCTGAAGGATCTTGCTACAAAGTCAATTTGGGGAAAGCTTAGTACATTGCAGAATCTAAACTTCCTACCGGGCCTTCCCCAGCCACATCACTGCTTCACAAAGCAACACGTTAACAATGCCTGTTAGCAGGAACTGAAGGTGCAGCTCGGCGGGTGACCTGGCCCTGCTGCGCAACTTACACTGGCAATGGCTGAGAAAGGGTCTTGCACAGCTATGCAGGCTGGTGAGCACTTTCATAGAGCAATATAGCCCACAGTGTCCCACCAGGCGCTGTGCGAAATGCAGCTCACCCCCATGCTGATGAGTGTTACGTTCCTTCTAAAATCCTTATGGAGAGAATTCCCAGGGCAGAGGAAGCTGCACAGCATTTTAATTGTTACAACAGGCAGGGATCCCGAGTGCATGCTGCTCTCTGACCCAGAGAGCACTGACCCAGAAAGTCCCCTGGGTCACTGCAATGACCCAGAAAGTTCCCTTCCCCAAGAGCTTCAGCCTTCTGAAACTGGAGACTTGCTCAAAGGGATGATGTTCCTCCTCAGAGCGTGGATGAAAATCCGCCCACCTCTATGAAATTCTCCTCACCACGGCAGGTAGCTGCTCAGCTCCAGAGCATGACCTGGCTTGGCAGGACGCCTCGCCCTGGCCAGACCGTGGTCGAGCTCTGTGGGGAGCTCTGCCCTCACCCGCACCATACGAGGTGCGGGGCAGCCTCTCAAGGAGTCAACACCGAGGTTCCACCCCGTGTCAAGTGGAACACCTCGGAAGCAGTCAGGTGGGGGAGCTCCTGCACTGCCGCAGGGGCCAGCTACGACCTGCCCCGGCGAGCGAGAGCAGCCCCTGCCCAGCCCCGGCACGCAGGCACAGCAGCGGGGCTGCACGGACACCGGGCTCCGCATGAAGCCCCCGCTGGGCATCCCAGGCAGCCCTGGGAGCTCTGAGCTTGTTGTGTTTCTCTCCCGCACTTTCTCACAACCTCCAACATTATTATAGTGACGCACAACACCAGAGAATATAATTGCTGCAGTGATTACTTACAGCCATTACATTAAGCTTTAAAATGCTCCTTTCAAATTGAACAATGTTTTTTCAAAGTCAACAGCTGTTTCACAGCTTGAAAGCAACAGTTAAGATAAATTAAATAAAAAGGGTAATAAAATCACAGACTAAATTTAATTTCTGAAGCACATGCAAACTCCAGCAAAGCCCTTAAAGTATCTTTTAAAAACATCCACAGAAACAAAAGTCAATACAACCAAAAATTACACTGTGCTCATTAATAGGAATGTGATGTATGAGCACAACTGTGTACATCTGAATATAATTCAAACAGAGCACAAAAACAAATTCACGCAGCATCTATAGCACTATTCCAAGGGATAAATCAAACAGAAATTTCAGATGAGATTTGTAAATCTTGGGATGAAGAAAAAACAAAATAACCCAACAACATTTATAATATCTATTCTTTCTCTTAAGGTACATCCATGTATATAAAGTGTGGTGAATGGTTAATCCCTGCCCTTAGGATAAAAAGGTGATCTGGCTTGTGCACAAGAGCAGTACAATGCTAGAGGCCTGTATCAGCTCTTGAAAAGCACCACTTTCCAAGGCAAGAAAGGCAATCCAAAGGCAACGCTTACATTTCTAGAGTGTACGACTTCATCTACATGCCAAAAGACTTTCCTCAAGGCTGATTCCTGCTTGCATTAGGAGAACACTATTCACAATTCAAATGGCCTCTGCTTGGCTAGGGATGAAGTGCCGACATTACACATCCATTTGCAGAGGCAGGAGCCATGCCCTGGCTTCCTTCCACACTCCTGGCAGAAGAGCTTCCCACCTGCAGCACCATTCCAAGCAGGCTGCCTCCCAGGAAAGCTGCCTCCTTGACTCCATCCTTTACATTGGTAATCAGCTGCTCAGCATTTTACACTCTATCACACTTGAAAAGAAAATGACACAAGAATCAAGAATACATATTCCACCTTCTTCATCACAACTGGGGTTTTGACATGTTGAAAGGCTGTTTCTCATAAATGCTCATTAGTAAGAAGAAATATCCCAAATCAGTTTTCCTCATACATCTTCCCAGTAGGCAGCCAGATTTGGTGCCGCAGTTTTACAAAGCACAAGTATGAGCCAGGTATATTGCAATAGTACATTCTCCAAGTAGCACACCACTTTTCCTCCTTCCTTCCTCACTTCTTTTTCCTTTGCAAGCAGCAGTAGGGACTATGACAAGAAGAGATCAGTCAGCCACTTGTTCTAGAAATCACTGGGACTATCTCCATAGGAAAACCTTTGCCAAGTACACAACCAAAAGAGTGAGGTGACTACGCAAAAGAGGATGCACCTCACTGCTTTGAAGGATGGGCACCTCTGTGAATTTTATTACACCAAACATCTTCCTACATTTGGTGCACAAGCAGGATTTTGGCAGGCGCTCAGGACAAGCGGATATGTTGGCATATATTCAGGATGTGATTTGCTTCACCTGCATGTACCTGCCAAAATGTCAAGAAGGCCACCTAAGCTAGCCCTTTCCTTTTGTGGCCTGAGGAAACAGACACCCTCAGAGAGGGTGCTTGCCTACCCCAAGTGCCCCATCTCTTCTGGGAGGGATCCTTTTCTCTCAAACAACTCCAGAGAGCCCAGAAGGTCGGTTTAGGCTGGACACCTAGTGGAACCTGGCCTAGTCTAAACGTAGATCTCCTACCTGAGGTCCAGCTGAGACAACGTGAAGAGTCCTTACTGCCGAGGAGATGTTTCTAAAGGTTTGGTGTAAAGTTTTGGTTTCTGTTCATGCTGAAGGAGCTGCCTGAACATGTTTGCAAATATGAAGGAAATTCAAGCTGATAAAACAAAAAAAAGAAATAACTAGATTTTAAAAATAGTCTAACTTACATCATTTCCATGCAGCAAAGGCAACTAAGGCTACATATGTACAATACTAATGCTGACTGTGTCTCGGTTACATCCCAGCACTGCCACATGTCCCAGATGGATGTTACATAATGGTTTTGGAAAAAGAAGCATTTTCCAGTGATTTCTGAAAGTAGAACTGGGTGTGCTGTTATAGCCTGCTCCAGAAAGAACACCGTGTGTCCTACACACACTGCAATGAAATGCATTCCAAAGTGCCATGCAAAATGTCACCTTGTCTCACTTTAAGTTATTCCATCTAGTAATACCAGAGAAATGATGACAATATGTTGTCCTACATGAAAGTACATGACAGCGCTATTTGTGAGACCTGGCAGCTGCCACTCTTGGCATAGCAGATGGCACTGATCAAAACACAATGCAGGAAACAGGTTGATAAAGACACAGCCCTCATCACACTCTTGCTGTGCAATTACATTCGGTTCCAAGATACAACTGAAATGCATGGCAGGGTCACTCTTGAGCAGGAAGACCCTGCTCATCTAAGGAAAATAACTTTTATAGAATAATTAACTTTCTACATATTATTAATCAGAATAATTTTTCACCTCCTGTTCACAGGAACAGAAAAAGCACCCAGGAAAGACATCCAAAATCTTATGTGTTCATGATGCATCCATTCTTGCTGAGGGAGACAAACTTTCCTGCCCTGTAATGCAGGCTGAGCCAGGATACCACTTGCAGCAACCCTCAATCTACACTCCACTACGGGCCTGGGGACACATCACCTCCCACTGTCACTTCTTGTTAAAAGAAAAAAAAAAAAAAACGAACCATCCAAAAACCCCACCTTTTCTTAGGGGGGAATGGTTAAATGAGAACATCGCTCAAGGAAGATACCAGCCAACCACGTCTGGAAGCAGAAACAGCCTCCTTACCCCAGGACACACACGGCAGGGCAGGAGCAGGCACAGCCCTCCAGCCCCTTCATCCCTGCCCTGCGGACAGGGCACTGCTAACACTGCAGGCACTTCTGCTGCAGTGGGCAGGGAAGCTGCACACATCCTGCTGGTGCTGACAGCTGGCAGGGACTCACTGCCATCGTCTCACAGAAATACTACTGCAGAGAACAAGGATGCTAAACAATATTCACAACCTCTTAATGACACTGAGACTCTTGGTTATAGTAAGGCTTTCTTTTCAAGTAGGCAAACTAATAAAATCAACCAGAATTTTAAGGTCCAGCTGAAAACCTGTTAGCTTTTGTAACAGCAAATCTAGAACTGGGGCACAAACATAAAATACATCTAAAATGTTTAATATATGACTTTGAACCATGATACTTTTTTAAAGTTGGTCCATCCTTGCTTATTTAGTAATCAGAGTAACTTAGACCAGAAGCTTGACACCTACTGCAGCCAACTCACAACTGCAATCGTTAATCATCATCAAAATACCTGGCAGTTAAAAAAGTGGGTGCAAACCTTGGACGTCTGCAAGGTTCACCTTACTCCTCACACCCTGAACAGGATAGGCTTCATCTTCCAGGTTGGTTTTGAACTTTTACGCTTTCCACTCACAAAGGCATCACGAAATTCCAGACCTATGCTCACCTGACATGACTACAGAGACCTTTCCTTTAATAGCCCACTTTAAATACTGCTTGACCCTCTTTCTTTTGTATAAAGAATCAGTTTAGAGGTTTGAGGGTCCCACTTACCACAGAGACACAGTTTATATCAGCTGATGGCAAGATATCTTCAAACACACTAATTCTTATAGACGTGATTTAGAAAATACCCAGAGAACCATGAAAACATTATGAAATGTTAGGAAAGCTTCAGTGAAACTTCCACAGCTTCACCTCGGTTTCTCATCTTTACAAAACAGGAAGGTCATGTACCAACAACATACATTTCCCATTTGTTGTCATAAATTTGGTTTTATTTAAGAGTAACTGAAGTAACAGAGGAGCACAATGCAAACTCCTGCTTAGGAAACCATCACTGCCAAAAGTCCCGGTGGAAGAGAACACAAAAGCTTGGGACAGGCTTTCCTGTCCTGGGCAACTGCCAGAAACCACCAGAGAGAGATATGTGCCTGCACACCATGGCTCACGCCAGCCAAGCACTGCAGGGTTCCCAGGATGCTCTCCAGACTGCTGGATGCCACAAGGTGGTGGAGAACATTTCATCTTTGATGAAAACTCCTAAGTCAACTCATCTGACACTCTTTTGCCCATCAGCAGAGCAAGTAATTTACACATCCCTACTCAGGTTTATGTATTTGGGGCATCTGTTTAGTTTTTATTACCTCTGGCCTTGGCTCCCACACTCCTTCACAGATCAAGTAACTGCTTTCCCTTGCTGCTAATTTCAACAGCTGGTTATTACTCTCCAGCCTCCTGCTACACTCACCTGGAGAAGAGTCATAAATAAATGTGTGCAAGCAAGCAGATGCTGTCATTTCAAAAACTGATCCACCTAGTAAAAACATCCCGCTCAGGACTGAAGTGCTGAATCACTGAGCACGTGTCTTGAGATCAAGTTCATAAAACCCAAAGCAAATTGACTTTGTTTACTAATTTGAATGAGTAAATGAGGAAAGAGTGTTAGGAAAGAGAATATACTACAAATAAATAATTACATTCTGAACAGGCCAAACACCTGCTCTTCCCAATAAACACAAAGGCAAAGTAAGATACAAAGCATAGGGTTTGGTAATTGGTGTAACTGACCACTTTTACACCAGTGGCAGACAAGGTAACAACAAGTAACCATGGGACCTGGAACCTCTGACTGCAAACAGAAGAAATACAGGCTTTGTTAGCT
>JAOEHY010035097.1:0-22114 GCA_025447955.1 Psilopsiagon aurifrons | reverse complement strand
GAGCAGAGGGAAGAAAAAGGGGGAAGTGAGTGAACAAACTGCGTGGCTGATTTATGGCTTAAACCACGACAGTTGCACACAATTATGTTCAGAAATATTTTAACTACCACATAGCTGGTATCACTGCCAAGGCTTGAGTGTCAGTTATGTCTCAAATAGGATAGAGCTGAACTGAAAAAGTGTATCTTTTCCATGTTTGATTTCTAAGGGTGCACTGTATGTTATCATCTATATCAAAACTAGGTAATAGGATAATGACAATTTTTACTGTCAGCTATTTTCATGGGACTTAAATTATTGTCATCTATATAGCTAGGTAAATTTCTTTCATAGTAAGAAAATTCTGTGCAAACCTTTAATCGACCTGTTTACATATTCTTCAGCATATAGCAGTCCCCAACAATACTAAAACATTTAAAGGCAACTGTGTTCTTTACCTGTATACTCTGCCAGGAACTGTTTTTTTTCATGATGTACTGTGTCTGCTTGTATAACAGTGTCCCTGTAGTAGCAGTCTTAATGCTTACTGGTGAGAGTGACAGTGCAATATTCTTAATGCTTTACATTGCATGTTCAGTTTTGCAGGTGATATCTTCGTATTTGCCTGGTGAATTGAATTAGTTATGTATACAACTACTTCATGAATTCTACCTGGCTTTAGCTGAGGTTCTGATTAAAAACATTCCTGAGAACTTAACAGAAATGGCAAAAGAAAAAAATCCTCTAATGCAAGACATCTGACTTTGTAAACAACATAAGGCACTGAAATTTTGGCAGAAGAATGTTCCCCAGAACAACAGGTTATGATTGTAAGTATTTCAGTGTGTAATCGAGGGCTTGGACATACAATAAAAAGAAATTTAAGTGGAGCTTTTTACTTTTTTCTAAGTGACATTTTGCCTGATGGGCCGTAGCTGAGAGAGAAATTGCGAGTTTGGTCTGATTTGGCTGAAGTCTAGAAGTGGCGTTACTGATCTGGTGGTGTACTAAAGGACATGACTGTATTGTAAGCATCATTTAGGAACACAGTCAGACAGTCAGAGCAGTGCACTTTTCTATCCTTGTAAGCTATGTAACTAAAGATACGAATTCAGAGGTGTGCCAAGTCACAGCTGAAAGGAATGGAAGAGCTGAGATACATTAGATCCTGTTAAAGTTGAGATTCATATAGTATGAGGCTCAATTTGTCATTCTGAGCCTCTTTTTGCTTTCAAAATTCAGTCAACCATGTTCAAGAAAGTAGCATCATGATGCTACAACTTGTAAAAATGGGAAAGAAGTGGAAGGAATGAATAGAAATGCATATGCTGACAGAAAAATAATGGAAAAATAATATTCTTAGATTAAATATGTATCATATTCTAAAAGTGTTTCATACTGAGTCCTATAAGTGAATGTATTTCTAAATGAACACAGGAGACTTAATAAGGCTGATGCTAAGGCGAAGTCATGTACACTGGTTCTTAGTTTCACTGAAGACTCTTAGAACTCAGTGTGACAAAATGCTCAGTTTCTGTACAGCCTGAAAAAAGATGAAGTATTTTGCTTGGAATTTGTTTTGTTGGATGCTGACAGCATATAGACAGTATTTCCCCTTCAGGAGAAGTCTGCAAATTTTTTGATTTTTTTCTGAGTTATATTTGTTAGTCACAATTTGAAAGCAAATTAATTAACATTAGGAACTCTGGCATTTAAAATTTGTCCAGTTCAGTTTATGTTTTCTGTGCAACTGTATGATATTATAGAAATCAGGCTCATGTAATTTTCTTTCAAAAAGATCACTTTAGTAATAAATATTATTGCAAGAAGGTGTAGTGTTATACAGTAAAGGAAAAAGGAATGTGCCTTTAGCACTTAAGTTTACCACTGATTCTGTGGTCAATGGGATTTATTTGGGTTTGTTCATTCTTAGTCCTCCTAATCACAAATTAGTTTGTGTTCATCAAGTTCTTTTCGCGATTATCAGGAAACTATGAGAAATAAGACACCAAATCTATCATGGTCCATAACCAGAGATATATATTTGGGCTTCAACTGAAATGGAACACAGACCGTCACGGTGATCCTTAATATGAACCAAAAGAAAAGCATAAAAATATCACTAAATCTATGATAGTGGAACCCTGTTTCTAATAGGCAATATGTGACACCCCAGGTGCAAAAGGGTAGTGACTTTTTTTTTTTTTTTTTTTTTTTCCCCTAGTGAAAGTAATGGTTTACACTGTCTTTTTAGCAGGCCTTCCAGTAACTTGGACTTCTTTAACTTGGAAACCTGTCAAACACCCAAGAGCTGATATGTCTGGAAAAACCTTTAATCTGAAGAGATCTACCAATATACCTTAATTTTGAAACACAGGTCATATTAAGTTTCAGTATGGTTCAGTATTTTTTATTTCTGTTCTCCATTCTGATCAGTTTGGCTTCCCTTCAGTCAGTAAATTTGCCAAAGCCACTTAGTAAGAACCAAATTGCCAGAGGTATTTTCTGCCTTCAATTTAGAGACAGGTTACCACTGATTTTCAATGAGGTTTGGGCACGAAAATGAAAGTTAATTCCTGTCAAGGATCTGGTATAGTGCACAGCAGAGTACTTTGTCATTAACTAGGTGCTACAGGCACCAGGGCAGTGTCACTGATGTCAGGGAGATATATAGTCATTGAAATGCAATGCAGAATGCTTGTTATGTTGAAGACCCAGATATGGGACTTCAAGCTGATTACATAGCAACACTTCTTGGTTGGCTACGCTGATTACAGCATAGGTCTTCTATATAGAAAACAAGAGAAATTTAGCCTGATAGTTTGGAATGTGCATAAGGAGGAAAAATGACATGGCTTGTATATGTGCGGTTTGGTTGTGTTTTTGTTTCTTTAATGAAACTTTGTTTTACATATGCATAAAAGTAGATTAATTAGGGCACTGGAAATCTCATGTAGCTCAAGAAGGAGAAATGCACAAGTTCTACACCTTGGGTCAGAATAACTTGGGCCATGCAACTGTACAGTCAGGGACTGACTGGTGAGTTAGCAGCCTTGCTGAAAAGTACTTGAGGTCGAATTGAATGTGAGTGAACAGCGCACCTACATCATGAAGGCGGCAGACTGCGTACTGAGCTACATTACTGTGGCTAAAAGATCAAAGAAGTTATTACCTCTTTTTGTTCAGTGTTACAATACACAACATATTTCCTATGCCTTTTAATCTGCTAGTTCAAGAAGCTAGTGAGAAACACAAGTCTTGTTTTTCTGGGTTGTGCATTATGTGTGGGTGCAACATGAGCAAGAAAATGAAGAGACCATAGATGTGAGGGTTAGCTGCTGCAGGGACCATAAATCCAAACCAGCTCCCAGAGACTAGGGCACCTGAAGGTCAGCTGTGTGAAAGATCATAGGTTTTGAAAACCTACTGGAGATAACTGTTGGGGGAGGGTGGATGTGGATGTGAGTAACAAAAGGTCTGAGCACAATCTATTGCCGTGGGGCTGCAAACCTTAGGTGCTTGTATGTTCAACTGCTAGCCACTAGGATTGCTTCAAGATATCTGGGGCAAGGTACTGGATAGACTTGAGTGCTAAGGCCAGCTGCTGGAGTGACCCATATGATCTGTTAATTTTTGTCTAGCTGACTTTAGTACTGAACAGATGGGCAAAGAGGAGCAGGATGGACCCATCTGTGCTGCTCACATGCAATGGAATGTTAGTTTTTTCCTTTGGGTTTGGTAAGGCAATGTTTGCTTGCTGTTATCTATGTGCCCAGCTGTCTATGCGTGCGTATCCACTTATGTATAGTGTGTGATGTGTACATTTACATGCATTTGCTCTCAGCCTTGCTGCTGGCCAGACCTAGCGACATATAGCTACAACATCATTGCATCTATTAGTCTGATGTATTTTTTTTTTTTTTTTTTTTTTGCTAGGATACAGGACAGCAAAGTAAAAATAATAAACATGTATTTTTGCAAGTTTGAAACAGGTTGAACTGAAAACAAAAACCCTAAACTTACAATATTGGCTTGTGAATGTTTGAAAATTAGATACTAGCTGAAGACTACTGACAGAGGCTGAGACTCCTTGGAATTTTCAAGAAGGGGAAAAAAATATAATAATCCCAGGAGAATTAGAGGAAAAAGAGAAATTAAAATCAAATATTCATCTATTTCCCTCAGAAGTATAGGCTATTTGTGAATATTGGAAGAAGGCTGCGGAAAAAAAACCCTTAGGTATTTTTACATACTACATCAAAAGAAAATCTGTAGAGATTCCAGAATATTGTTATAAAGTTATTTTGACCACATATTAACCAGCTCTACTAGGAATAAACAGTGGAGTAAATTATGTCTTCTAGAGTCCCTGGACAGATGAAAGTTCACCATCAGAAATAGGAGTGGAGAGTATAGCTTATATTCTCAAAATACACATTTAGTGCTTGATACCTTGCAGAAAGTTTAACATGTAGTTTAAGCCAAATGGCTGGATCTGTAAGGAGCCAGTTAGGAGCCAGTGAAATTGCCAAGTGGACACTACACTTTAATATAGATGGAGAATGATTCAAAATATATTAGACTTCCCCAAATGTGTGCCTGATGAACATATATCTTTTTTAAAGACACCAAAAAGCTCAGATTACAGTTCTTCCTATGCTTCTTTGAGTTCAGGTTTAATGACATGCTTTTTATTACCTAATGGTGATACTGGGAAGTAATCTTATTTGCTAGCACAGACTTTAGGAAATACATCTTTTCTGTGTGAATCAATTTCAGACTGACACTTTTGTTTGGGATTTGTTTTCTTTTAATGTTTGCTGTTAGAAGTTCATGGGTTGTTTTCACCTCCTCCATCAGCAGCCATGCTAACCAAGCAGTTTTGTCCTATCTTTCAATAAAAATAATAAAAAAAAAAAAGGACAAGCGCTTCTTGGCTTTGACTTCCTGACTCCTGAAGTCCCTTTCTTTCTCTGACCAGCTCATTTCACTGACTTGGTTTCCTAGGTTTTCGACTTTGTCATATCTAATTGAGAGCCTGGGCTACAGGGCTAATTCTGTTTGTTTGGGTTGTTTTTTCATGGACTCAGGTGGCAACTACAGGGACAAGTCCTTGACCTGTCCTTCTAAAATGTATTAATTATTTGTCAAAATCATGCTAAACATATTGTGAAGAACAATTTCAGAGCAATCAGTTTTTGCAGTCTTCCAGGAATTTGGCCCTGTCATGAACTAGTGAGCAAATTCTACTAGTAATTTTGGAATTCAGTCTCATGAGAAATTCCAATATTAGCCTCTCTGATAACATAAACACTCTCAGATTTTATTTCAGTCTGATCCTAAGATTCTGGAGCAGATTTCCACAATTGCATTAGCAAATTATTCTTGGTTATCCTTTTCCAAAGTTATACAGTCATATGTTATATATCTATTATGCTTAGGTTTTGTGTAGTCTTATACATCATTAACACATAAGCTTGACTCACTGTTTCTACCTTTTTACTGGCTTTCTGGGGTAGAACGGTATCTTTCAATTTCTCCAGTCTGCCACAATTATTTCTCAGTGTGATTTGTCCAGAGAAGTTACCATGAAATTCATAAGGAAAATTTTGCCCTCTATGTTCAATTCACAAAACCTCCACATAATACTTCCAGTTACATTGCATAAATTTCATGTCTACAACTGTTCTGTCAATTAGTGCCATAATAAAAAGGCCAGTGTTTGAAAAATGCATATTGCATAAGTGACTTAAAAATTGATATTATTTAATCAAGTTTTGTTTAGGTTTTTTTTAATATAATGTAAGCTTCAGGTTTTAATACACAAATGCACTTGATTTATTCTGTTATGCAGTTCATGATGAATATTAACAGTATTCTACTAGTAACTAATTTAGCTGAAGGCAACTATGTGAGTGCTTAGCTCAAGTATTAGACCTGAATATGATTTTACTAATTAAGGAATTGTTTCTTATCCTGTTGAAGTTAATAGGAGGCTTACATTGAAATTCCTTGGATAATGCGCAGACCTAAAATGTTGTTATACTTCTTAGAAAAATCCTGATTCATATCCTGACATCATGTAATACTTTTTCTTTACTTGTGCTCTTTGCTTGCCAGAGGCAATAACTGTGCACTTACAAGATTATTTCAATCAAAGCAGCAATCTCACTTTTGCTGGTTATGTACACCTCTTCTAGAAGGAATTGTCTTGCATCTCTCTAACATCTGATTGCCTACACGATCAATTAAATAGAGCTTACAAGATGGGTGGGGAGAATGAAAAAGATTTCAAGAAGGAAAAAATAGAGGAAAGTGTATGAAATAATCTGCTACAGATTTGGAATTTGCTGGAAGTCTTTCACAATATTGTTAGCTTTTGTGCATTATTCTTCAAGTAGAAATTTCTTAAATGCCTGTAAGATCACTTTTTCCTAATGCAGCCATACATGTATTTCACTTTGTTTTGCTCATGGAGAAACAGAAAATTCTAATAAATTTTCATATAATTTGGGACTTAATTTATAATTCTGATACTTGTTTAGTAGGGTTTGCTGGAAACAGTCATTTTCAATTTATTTTTTTCTTTTTGTGGATAAAATGAAAAATAAATGCTGCAGGGAAGTGAGGAGTAAGGTACTGTCAAATCTTCTGTGAAAGAAAAATGAGTTATTCCAGTGATTCAGGGCAACGATGTAAACTTAGACATTATTAATCTTTCAGAGCTAGTAGGCAATGATGTGGTATGCAGTTCTCTTTTACCTCCAGTGCAGAATGTCACAGAGGAATGGAGAAACCTTTCTACCAGTTTGGTTACAGAATTACATTTTTCTGCAGTGCATAAAGTAGCAACAAACAAGTTTAACTTCTTTCAGCCAGTTCTTTCAGTGAGTAAAAATAGTCATGTGGTTTGAAAAGCAAGTTCCTCCATCAAACTCAAACCTAGTGCTTTTAGATGAATTGCTGTAATTTAAGCTTGTATTGTGGGTTAGTTTTGAAAACTGTAGAACTGCATGATTTCAAAAGGGGCAGTGGGTGCACAGATGCTTATCGCTGAAAGATAATAGGATTTATGATGGTGAGTGATGCTGGTGCCTTACAAAAAACTTTAATCACCATTAGCAATACGTGTGTTACCTGACTATGCCTTGTGGATACCGTGACATAGAAACTATAGTTTCAGGGTGAAGAGCAGAAAAAGGTACGACCTGTAGACAGGTATGGCAGAGTATGACAGACCTGTAGACAGTTATGGCAGAGTATGACAGACCTGTATGACAGAGTAGAAGGTGTGGCCAGCATCCTCTCAGCTGCCAAGCAATCTCTAGTTAAGGCTGCAGTTTACTGCTACACTGTTCAAGTCCTGGGAGGGGATTGCTAGTGGTACAGCTGTAGCTGAGACTATAGCTTGTTGTGTGACAACAGAAGAGCAGTGCTGGAGCAATTGTTTTTCAACTAATGAATGCTAGCAGCATTGCCAGCTGAGGCTAGGGCCTGACAATGCCTCACTCAAGTTCCACTCCTAGGAGACACCAGCCTCTTTATGCTCATTTCCACCACTGAGACCATCTTCGTGTAAGAACCAGCAGAGGAGGAACTTTGTGCTGGAAGATGGCTCTCCCATTTGAGACCAGTGCCAGTGGTGTCATGCTGCTCTATTCCAACAGTGTTGAGCAGCTGATCTGCTCTGTGGGGTCTGTGAGCACAGTAGTGTGGTATGTCTCTCTCACCTAGCATGTACTAGTACGCACTGCCTTTCCCTTATAGCTGAGACTCATGCCCGCTTAAACGAGTGCTCTGTCGCTGAGCTAAAGCTGAGCTGTCTGCAAGGTGATGTTTGCTACTTGGTACTTCTGCATGTGCTCTGAGCAAGACAGAGGCATTTATGCAGACTTTGTTGTCTGGGCAAGATGCCTGTGAAGGTATTTCTTGCGAGCCACTTGGGAACTCATAAACAAGAAGGTATCTCAGTTGGGGTAGAAGACTGGAGAATTTGTCCAGAGAGATCAAAAGTTGCTATTTGTGTCTCAGAATAGGCTTTTAGTCTGTGAAATGGAATTACAGCAGTTGTGGATGCTAAAATGTTTGGCAGTGCTGTAGTGCAGGAAAAGAATGGCACTTAATATGATGCACTAGACACTGGAAGCAGAAAAAACAGAGAATTTGAATTTGCGTGAGATACTCCTTCCCATTTTGACACATGATAAAAAGGAAATGCAATACTAAAGAATTGTGTGGATCTACCGAGAGTAGCTACTGTTCAAACTGAGCAGTTATGTTACAAATAGGTGGTATGAAGGTGTGTATACTTCATGGGTCATGCTAAGCATGGTTTACTGTCCTATCATCTCTTTGATTTTTTGTTAGCTCCTGTTTCTTTAAGGGAGTCTGACAAAGTGGTGAGAAGTTGCTGTTTCTCTTTGGGAGCTACTGAGCTTGCTCCAGGTTGAAAAGACTTAAAAGATTAGAAAGTGAGGCTAGAGGAGAATTTCAGTTTGCAGTTGGAAGCCTGCACCTCATACATTTTGAAAAACTGTTGCAGGCTGGTAACCAAGAGCAAGCAACATTGGAGATGGTAGGAGCTATCTCAAATGGCTGCAACTCAAAAAGCAGATCCCTGAGTTGACTGGAAGAAAGGCCTCCCCTCCAAGGCTGCAGTGTGGAGTGCTTGTCACTCTCTTCTTTCCCCATATGGTTTAGAGTTTTCTCTATTTGAAAGTTTAGGCTTTTTTATTCAAATAAAATTTGGGGATTTATGGCCAGGTTGGACATAGCCTTGGGTGATATGGTTTAGTGGGAGGTGTCCCTGCCCATGGCAGGGGGGTTGGAACTAGATGATCTTAAGGTCCTTTCCAACCCTAACTATTCTATGATTCTAGGATTTTGTGATTTAGAAACCTTTCAATCCTTTGGAGGATGTCCAGCCAGTCATCAGCAAATATGCCACAGCCTAGCAGCCAAGTCATCAGCAAGAATCCTTGTGCTAACTGTGCACGTCGGTGTGGACAAGCTTCGTAGTTTGTTATGAAGCACAAACCTGTTGGAGGCAATGCAGCTGGAGCTCAGGCCCTTTGCCACAGTCATAAGCCAGGCATGATGCCTGCAACTAGAGTTCACATAGAGGAGGTGATGAGGAAAAAGCTGGAGGTAGGGGAAGAGGCTTTACTTGCCTTATTCACAGCCATTGCTGGCTGCTCTGATGCAGCTCTGCTGCTGTACATATTCCCAGTGGAGCTGAAATATGAAAGCCATTGAGATGGTGAATATGAAGGGTTAAAACATTCTCACAGGTGTCAAGAAACTGGCATCTTAAACAAGTACATAGAGGGGAATATTGGGGAGAGACGATCTTCTCTATCAGTGATGGAAGGACATAACTGGAATGCTTTCTGAACCAAACTGTTGCATGTTGAGCTGTGATTTATTTTACCTTTTTTCTCTTACTGATGTTGCACCTGCTTTCTTTGAACAATATGTTATCATTTCTAAATTTGATTTCTTATGGTTCACATTATTAATTGCTTGTTAGTGCTATGTACTTTACATATGAGGTTTCTCAAGGAAATTTCCCTAGGTTGCTCTATTCAATCATCTAGTTTACAGTAGGCAAATTAGTTTCCATCAAAAAGATAGATCAGTCATATAAATATTTGTTCCATCTCTTCTGTCTTGCTTAGTACATGGAGGGAATGCAAGTGCTTCATTTCTTCAGGCTTTATCCATTTACTTATGAACTTCCTGCATATTTGTCAGGAATTTTAAATTCTGATTCTCATCACCCGTGGTGAAGTCCTGCACCTCTACATCTCTCAAGTGAGCCTTGTTTTCTAATTCTGTTACAAATCTTGTCTAAAATTTTATATTTTTTTAAAAGTCTTGCACAGTAATGTGTTAACAAAGACAGTTCAACTTGATGTTTAGTCTATTAAACAGTAGCTATAGTTATGGTGGGGAGATGTTCATCAAACATATCCAGAATGTAAATTCATCTCTCTTCCATTCCAACTCATGTAAATCCACAAATGCGTACTGGGGAGTGGGGGTGCTTGCCTCCTTACTTTGACACATGGCAGTGGTTTTCTTCTCACTTAACCTTTACAAGTAAGGTTTCATTAAGAAAATGTTACCTGACAGTTGGATATTAGTGTTTGCTCAAAATCTGGGATGTGACAGGCTTCGGTAAAAACCTTTCAAATCCAATGTGTGCCCTTTAAAAAGAGTTGCATCTCTTAATATCTAAGGCACAAGTCATCAAAGTTAATTAGGCCACTAACTGTCCTGGTTTCCTAATAGAGTTAAGGGCTTAAATGACTTTTAAATCTGCTCCCAACTATGACAAACTTCAGGCCAGAATATCTATAGCAGAGAAATTTGGTTACAGAGAGTAATAGCAACATTTGGCTGAGAACAGCCATGTTATGCTAAGTAGCTTTCAAACCCTGAAGCAAAGAAAATTGTTAGGTACAGCATTTGTTACAAAATGGAGAGAGATGAGAACAAGGAGAGGATGAGTATTAGGGAAAATTCATAATGTTAAGAGATAATTTCTGTAACTATAATGAAAGCCCTTTGATTTGGATCTTAGAAAAGCTGTGAGGAGCTGTCCTGTGTCTGCAAACAAATTGACCAGAAGAGGTAATAATCTTGTTCCATATCCAGCTTCTGTGATTAGATAACAGTCCTGTAAATTCAAACTTCATGTTATACAAAATTAGACTAGTCGCTAAACCAAATAAAAAAAAAAAATAAATCTTGTTTTAGGGTGATCATTAGACTAATGTACTTACTTTTATTGCGGAGTACAGACCTTGATTTCCCATGTAATAATCTGGGATGCCCTCAAGCTGATTTGCAAGCCTGAGAGTAATTGTATTTTAAGTAACACTTCAGAATGGAAAGGAAGATCTCTCTTCTCCAGGTGGTTTACATTTTTGCAATTTAGAAGATTTTGCCTAAGCACACTGCACTCCCAATAGCACAATACAAGATACAACTGATAAAATGTTATGGCAAGTTTACTGACACAAGACGATTCCTAGGGGTAGGTTAATTTCTGTTGGCACTATCCTGAGAGGCTAAGGGACACTCATGCATTGTACATCTTCTTACTACATTCTGACCTGCAGTTTCCATGTATCTGTCATTATTTTTTTTATTCTAAACAGCTACCAGTTTTTGTCACCTTGTAGAGACACCAAAAACTGTGATTTTGATTTAAGCATAGATTTACAGTAGCTTAACATAGCATTAACAAGTTGGTGTAATGTAACTGTTGTGATTCCTGTGTTAACTTTTTTCCAGCCACATCTCAAGCATGCATGCACCAGGAGTGAAATAAATTCTTCTCACATTACTGTCTTCTGTTGCCTTCTAATGTGTGCTAGAAAATCAGCAGCCATCTTTAGTTCATTGAAAATAAAAATCATAATCTGTGTAATCAGTCTTAAGGTAGTGGAAAGTGTGTGTTGTGGTCCTATCTAACTTCAAAAGGAAGCACAAATATTTTGCTAATTCTGTTGGCAATAACAATTTGGGGACATTTGGAATGATTGCAGTTATAAAGGCAGCATTACAAAAAGTAGTCAGGTGCTTCTTTATAGCAATATATGCCTTGTGCTAAGAATATATTTATTTTTGTGCAGCTACATGAGGATTTTTTTATCCAAGATATTGTTATTTTTTCAAGTAATGTTGAATTTTGCAGTCATTTCTTATAAGTAACAGTTCTCTTTCTTACGTTCATGTCTGAAACTCCCAATAAATTGTTTATACAGTGATAATCTGCAGAAATCTACAGAAACACTTCAGTTTAAATGGATATAGCAATGTGTAGATTAAAGAGCAAAGAAGTGGCAGGAGTAGCCTGCATTATTTTAGCAAGCAGTAACGTTCCAAGTAGAATTTAGCCGCTTGATGCTTAGTCATCTCTACCTTCATCAAGACGCCTAGGGATCAAGATAACTTTTTAGTTAAGGCAGTACTGCCCCTGGAGTGCAGATGGAGGGCTTCTCATTTGATTTTGATTTTTCATGTCCACATAAACTCTGCTTTTTCATTCATAATTTGAAAGAAGAGAGTGACATACAGTTTTCAAATTGAAAGATTTACAATGCTACACTAACATTTTGAGGGAATTTAGAGGGTTAAACATTCATTAAAATATTCCTTCTTGCTTTCTGCTTCTTGTAGGTATTGCACTTGCTGTGGCACCTGCCCTTAATATTCCACTTACTTCTTTCTGATCTTTTTATTTAGCTAAAATACTCCTTAAAGTAAACATTATCATGCCTGCTTTTAGAGTGCGTATCTTCATGTTCCAGTTTCTTCTCAGCCTTTAAAGAAATATATTTTTATGCAAATTGAAGAAAACTGCTCAAGGTAAAAAAAGTTCAAGAGTACCTAACGTGTTTAAATATTGATGTATTTTCTATTGCAGTTTTTAAAATGTGCCTTTCTAGAGATTCAAGGTGCATACACAAATCAATTTAAAAGCACACATAGAATCTTGCATGAAAGCATGGAAAGGGAAACTTCAGAAGAGCTGTCTTTCTGAGGAAGGCCTATTCTCACTAGCTAATTGAGAAAGGTATGGTATAATATAAAATAAATACCTCCATTTGTGTTTTCCTTTTGTAAACTTGAAATTGAAAATGAAAGGTCTTAATTACATTTGGCACAAGTAGTACAACTGTATAGAAATCCACCATTAAAGCTGGGTAGTTTTTTGATAATGCAGTTTCATTTATCCAGTATAATGCAGTGTAATTAAATAGCTTTTTAGACCAACAAAATATTTTGCTTAGAGGAATATTTTAAGTTGAGGAGAAGTCAGTGAGAATAGTATGCCAGGAGAGGAGGTAACTCATTATCTCAATTTACTTTAGAATAATAGCTGTAAGACTGCAGCTGTAACCGTAACCTGGAGGGCTAGTCCAAATGTCCTTGTATATACTGTCTCATAGAAATCTTTTGGGGTTCAGAAGATAACTGGCATTCAGTTTGAAACTTCATCTTTGCTCTTTAACTACTCACTCCATCCAGAAACAAACATTGAAAGCAAAACAGTGGTTATGGTGCCAGTGTGCAACATGGATTTTACTTCCAAACTATGGCCTTTATTGTTATGGGTCAGATATTCTGTTAAAATACATAGGATTCTTTTATCAAATTTAAGATTATGGATATTTCAGTGCTGCTATCTATTAAAAGATGTTTGAAAATATTTAATTAAGCCATCTCTTTACTGCCAGAATTTTAACACAATTTGTTTGATATGTTGTATTACCTCTTGGCTTTCAACAATATTCTGAAATAACATGAAGCTCACAGTTAAGCTGGTGGCAAATATCAGGAGAATATCCACGAATGTATTATTTCTATGATAAATATTTATACAGTCCAGAACCACTCCTCTGAATTAGTTGGATTGGTAGACCCATGTCAATGTTGTTAACCACAATGATGTAATTTTTCCTGATCACTGAATAACATCCCTCTAGATATCCTATTAAGTGCCTCAAATGAGACAATTGGCATTCTTTATGGGAAGTTCCAGGTTTCCCATGGCATAATATACAGCTTTCGGAAGTAAATCTTGATCAGTCTATACCTGAAATTAAGTTCACTTTTTAATCTTCTAAGGCTGTGTCTAGGCTAGTAGATTAGTCAGTCAGCGAGGTACTGGAATGTGATTGTCTGTTCCATTAAAATACTCTTGTGTGCCCTAAAGGTAAACTACCTAATGACAAATATTTTCTTGGCCCACCTTGGGGTTTGCACCAAGGACCATTCCCAATGCTTTTCAGTCTCTGTGGTGGAGACTAAAAGAATTTAGTATCATAGGTCCCAGCTATTTCATGCTACTTGTACTTAGTGAAGGTTTCCAGGCACATTTCTAGTGCAGCATGGGTGTAGACCCTGACAGTTGTCCTTATGCAAGAAGTTGAAAGTGAATTCTCATCCTGTGCAAACTATCTTTTCTAGAAAGCATAAGTTTGAAACAAGAGCTTTCGTACCTGTTGCATTAATGAGATTTGACTAAAAGTCTTCTATATTCCCACTCTGAAATGAAAATAGTTCCTTTTAAACAAACTGCCTGCAGAGTGCAACAATAGCAACAGAGTATAAACAGACCCCAGATATAACCAAATAGAAACTCTACCATCCCCACAATGTAGTGAAATATTGCTGGTTAAATGACTTTGATGTTAAACCATGCTAATTGAATGGCATGAAATAATGATTTGGATCAGAAAAAAAATGAAAGACAATACAGTCTTTGTGGGTTTTGTTCACAGAAAGTAAAAAGCTTAGAAGAAAATTGAATCTTCCTTTAGAATATCCTGAGCTTGTGGAAAATGCATTTCTTAGAAAATCATTCATCATTAGAAAACTCCTGTCCAGCTTCATCTTCCTGTGATGTATATGTACCAAATACTGGTCAAAATTAAATTCATAGTTCAAAATCTCTCCTCCTTCAGAGCCTTTTGGTAGATAAGAGGCTTTCAGCTTATCAAAATATATTCATGCTGTATTATCTGAAGTTATTACTGTGGGATTAAGCTTTTTTCTTCTTGTAGGCTTTCCTAGGATAAAAGTAAAGAGCAGATGATTTAAAGACAAGATTACAGTTAGCATATGTGTGTGCTTGTGTATTTATATACAAATTTTGTGTGTGTTTATATTAATCTAAAAGAATGTATTTTAAACATTAAGTTATATTTTCCCTTCCAGGCCAAAAATGTAGCTATTGCCATGCAGTATTCTGAGCAGACACCTAATTGCAGATATGCTAAAAAATATAAAATTCTTTAAAGATTAATTTTGTTTGGCTCAGGAATAAGAAATGCTTGGTATCTACATATATGGATAAATAACTGGATGTCAGTAGATGGTGCTCACCCTGTAGTGTAGTCTCTGGGGTTACTAAGACCAATAAAATTTGTTGTTGTGCAATGAAACCGATGTCTGCGCAAATCTTTACAGCTACTCTGAACAGATGGTAGTAATGCTCTGCCTAATTTAGTGTGTAGTAGTAACTTGAATGCAGATTCATATACCACATGAAGATTTTTGAGGGAGTCCTTTTGCTGGCAACAGAAAGACTGCTACTCTTCTTGTGGGTGACCTCTTGAAGTAAACATGGTGGCACAACAAGTGAAGGTATATTGGGAGGGATTCAAAGGAGAAAAGAGGCGAAGGGTGCTTGAAATAGCAGACAACTAATGCTAAGAAGAAAGTAAGGTATCTCCAGTGAGTTTACAGGAGAAAAGAAGGTGATAGTCAAGGGGTTACAAGATTGGAAGAGATGGGAAAATAATAATTGGAATAGATTAAATGAAGCTGAATATGGAAAAGAGACATGGAGAACAGAAGATACTTTAGAAAATTAATAGAGAAATATTAAGAAGTTAGACAGTGCTAAGAGAATAACGGAGGGAAAATATTCAACATGGGAAAAGGTAACAGTATGGAATGACTGTCTTTTACTAGGGAATAAATACTTTTGATCTCACATGTGCCAATACCATGTTGTTGTTAAGGACTGAACAAGAACACTGAGGCTTAAACACCTAGCAGCTCTTGAATTCAACACACTAACTTGTGCTCCCACTTACATTTATTTTGTTATTCTGATCAGAATATCTTGCAGTAGGTTTATGTAGAGCATTGCTTCGTGCCTGTCTCATAGCAGACTGTTTTTAGAGGTATATGGTAAGTAGTGCCGTTTTCTTTGCATGGCAATTCGGTATACTGTTGCCTTTAGCTGTGCTGTTGTGTCCAGGGACACTGCTTGGTGTCAAGCAAAAAACTCTGGTGACTTGTTTGTGCCATATGTTCTAGGATTGATATGGCCTGCCTGGCAGTAAGGTAAATAGGTCTAGTAAATGGCAGCTGGAGATTACTAGTAGTTATCTGACCAGGTCTCATTGCATGCTCATTTTATTTTTCTGACACAGGTGCAGGCAGAAAGGTAGATATGGGACCAGAGGACTTCTGCGCAGAGAACCCCTACTGAAAATGGGGAAGTAGACAGTGAAATGAGGCCTTCTCCCTCTCTTCCACAGTTCACCAATAGATGGAAGCAGAGATCCTTCCCTAGACCGTTCACAGACACCCTGTGGTTCTCTTATCTGTCCTGTGGGAATGAGGTCATGACATAAAGGCGGAAAAACATGTGAAATATCTTTGCATGGTGGAACAAGTGATGAAAAGTAGGTGGGATCCTGAAGGGCAATGTTATTAAATCTGAGATGTCAAATCTATTTGTTAGAGCTGTGTACACTAGTGAAATTTCATGATCTGGACAGGTAAACCTAACAGTTTCTAAGACATTACTTGTGTACACAGAATCCAAAAGCATGATCTGTTTACAAGAATAAGGGGTAAAGGTCACAGGAAAAAAAAAAAAGACAATAATTTCAAAATTTAGAAATATGTGGGGTTTTTTTTTTCTTAATAACTGTTTCTATTTATGTACTGTATAAAATGAAATTATGTACCTATAAAAAGAAGCCAAAAGAAATGTAACCAGCCTATGAATCAAATCAAGTTGTAAAAAGATGTTAATATTGCTTGATAGAAACTCAGTTATTAGGATATCTTTCAAACTAAATACTTTATCTACCAACCTCTTATTTTATTTGCTTTTTATGTATCTTTCAAAAGTTACTAACATCCAAATTTAGTGAACACAACTGATTGAATAAAATTCTGTAACACAAAACAACCCAATATATAAGTCCAGCTAAGGTACAAAATGGTGTTTAGCTGTAGCATTGCCAGGGACCTTAGTTGTAGAAACAGAGTAATCCTGCAGTGAATATGGAAACAGTGTTCCAAAGGTACAATCTGATTTGCCATTTTAGATCAGTTTCTACATTTTACTAGCAATTGCCTTATTACATTACAAATTACATTTAACCTATTGTAATTTTTCTTTCAGTCTGTTATTTATTTAGCTGATTCACTGGTTTTGCACAATGTTGTATATTGAGAGGTTTCACACAATTATTTTGTATAGAGATAAGACAGCATGCCACTTACCACACCAGTTAAAATAATGGTGTTTATTTGTTAAATAAAGGCACTGCAGCTCTCTGGCAGCCTGTTGTAGGCCAAGTTATTATAACTAGCAGCCTGGTCACCCTTTAATTCAATCTAGGCAGGTGGTTTGAAACAGGCAGAAATGATCCTGCACTCTGCATTTAGATGGGTGCGTGGTATGAAATGCTAGCATCCAGGCTAGAGAGAGTCTGATTCCTACTCCAGCTCTGATTCAGTCTGCCTTTCCCGAGTGTGCTTCTTGTTAGGGATGTACGTGCTCCCTTTGAAACCAACGGTACTATTCATGCACTTAGTTAGTCATGTACTTTAAGTAAATTGCTGAACTGGGACCATTCTGCACCATCTAAATGACTATACACTCTTCAGGACAATGGAAAATCAGTCTCACAGTTATTTTAAAAATGACTCAGAAAATGATTATATTTGCTTTCAACTGTCTTCTGGTGAAAATGAACATTTTGAGCATAATGTGGAGAATCACTACTTACAGCATTGGAAAAACAAATATAAAAAAGTTTTCTCATGTCATTTTAACAATGTTACACTTGATTTGCAATGCTGTACCAATAAAGTTTAGGAAGTGAATTGTTATTTTAGCATTGCTTGTTTAGAGTACAATATGGAGACTGATTTTCTGCTTATGAAGTGCTTGAAAGAAAAATAAGAGGTCATTATTTGCGTTTCATTCTTTAAAAAGTTAAATTGTAGCAGAGGAGTAAATAGTGTTTCCTCTTTAAATCTAAATACCTGCTGATTTTCAGTACTACTTTCCTTTCCGAGAGGATGAACAGCTTGGTTTGTACAGAGCTCTTCTCTGATTTCTTGCAAAAGCGAATGCACATTAACTCTTAACAGAGATAAAAATTGGTGAGTAAAAACTCATGGTGTTTTCACAATATGAAAGTTTTGTCAGTAGAATAAATAGCAAATCAAGCATAAACATAAATATAGTTTAAATCAGAATTCACTTCTGGGTTGACTTAAACCAATCAAATGCTTGTTATCAATGCTCCTTGACAACCCTTATTAAGTGTAGCTTAGTGAACTATGTAATGAAACTGGGGGAAATGTCATAATGGCAAATACCTGAACTTAAGGACCGGAGTGGTATCTGTATCTGCTGGGCTGAAGGTATGGTCTCTGTTGATATGGGGTAGCAGAGTTTACTTACTAGTTATGTAGGCCTGGATTTTTATGAGACTGCATTCACTTTCTTGTTTCATTCCAGCCTCTGTAATTTTTTCATAAGGCAAATAACCTTGCATAATTACAGAAAGGTCAGGTTTTGTTTTCATTTTTCTTCAACAGACATTACCTTTCCATTTGTATCATTTTACATAGTAGCTAATGTTTTCCATTATACTGGAAAAATTTTATTTTCAAAATCTTCTTGACTTGTTGAACTGCTACCACATCTCTCCTTAATTGTCCAAATACAATTAGAGATCTGGATAGAATGAATCACCTTGGCAAGAATTCAGCCAGCTTTATTCCCAATTTCAAAGACTGGCTGAGTGGAGAAAAAGATGGTATTTTTGCATACTTGATTAAAAGAACAATTCCAAATGTAGCTATGTGGTATTAATTCTAGCTGAAACTCTGAAGGGCGATTAATTAAAATGTATTGTTGTAAATCCATTGTGATACACTCCAAAACTAAGTGTGCAAAGCCAAAAATGTGGTTTAGAATATGTATCCTCGAAGACAGTAGATTATCAGTGGTCTTCTTGCATGGCTTTCTCGAAGGAGTTAAGAAAGGGACAGAAACAGTGAATGTTTATCTCCTTTTTTTTTTTTTTTTCCTTTTTTTCTTTTCTTTTCTTTCTTTTTATTTTTTTCTCAGAAGTAGCCAAACAGTGGCAGGAAAAAGGAAGGAGAAAGGCTGCTAACAAATACATCTGGATTGAGTAAAGAGGTAACGCGTGACTGCTGCAAAGCAGGATCTGTAGCACTTCAATTAACTGATAAGAAAGGAAAGTTGTCAGGCCAGAAAACACCCTCTTTTTTTCCTGTGTGTGTCGTTCTTTCTGCCTGCAATGTATCACCTGAGCAGGTTGTTCCAGCTGCCTCAGAAGTTTCTGTAGTACCTTTCAGTGCGATTGTACAGTGTTCAAGTTTGGGAGAAGAATGGGGGGCACCAGTTGCAGTGCCTAGGGGAAAGTTGGGAGCCTGCTGGCGGATGTGTAGCGTCACAAGCTGAGACAGGACAGGGATTGCTCAGCAGCTTTGGTTGTTACAAGGTGTCTATGTTAGGGAACGTCGGGATGGGGACAAGGAATAGGTATATGAAGACTTGAAGAGAAAAGGAAATGGTAGCTTTGGAATAGTTATAATCAGAAGAAAAGCTGAAACTTGGGGATTTTTAGTAAACAGAGTGGGAGGAGCTTTGGAAGGAATGAAGGTGCTCTCTGCAGTGGGTGGGTGATATAGGGAACAGCTCTCATCTGTCAAAAGGACAAAAAGAGTATTTTTATTTGAGCAATCAGGTAGAAAGGGTTTGGGATGTCATCTGACTTATCCTGCAGGAATATTAGACTAGTGGTAGCATATCTTAAACCCCACTTCTACAAGAAGTATGAAAGTGGTGAGGAAAACAATGTGTTTTTCAAAACCACAGTTAGTTTCCTGAAACAATACAGTTACCTCTCCATCTACTGCTATGGTTTAGTCTAGCCCCCTACACTGTATTCTCAGCCCTTTCTAGAAAGGAGAGCCTTTTGTTTTGTTTTCCTTTATATGTGTACTCTTGTGTTTCAGTAATCAAGAAATAACTTTTTCAGTTAATATGCAACTGTTTGTCTTCAGGTCAGGCACCCTTAGCTGGTCACAAAAAGTTGACAGCACCCCTAATCCTTGAAATACTACTCACTGAAAGGTTCCCACTGAATTCAGCTTAATCTTAGGCAGGATGTATATGCACAAGCTAGAAATATGTAGAGGGGCATCTCAGCCTGGAAAACCAAGCCACAAGTAGCAAGCATAAGTGTTTAAGCAATAGATTGGTAAAAAAACGTGACCTTGCTACTAGAATGTTTATACAGAACAAGTTCAAAATAGACTTTCATCTTTCAGTAGGTTTTACTAGATTTTTCTTTAATAAATGTGAGTTAATATGTTTTAAATTATTCCCATATTTTTTTTCTGTTTTCTTTACAGCTGTTCCTTTCACACTTCTCCTATTCATAAATATGCAATGAAAAAATAAACATATGATTTGGTAATTGCCAGAGAGTGTCTTCATTCCAATAGCTTCCTTAGAGGCTACATTCATCTTCTGCCATTTTTATATTCATAAGCTAAAAGATGATTGTAGGAGTTGTTTCGACTGTGGAAGGAATGCTCTCCCATCTGTGGCAGTATGCAGAAGTGTCTTCTTATAGAAGGGTTGTTTGGGGTTCTTTCCGGATGCATAGATGCCAGGATGTGTAGGCTTATTGATGAAACATAGAAAAGTGAGGAGAGATTATAGCATAATTGCACATCTTCCACATCCTACGTAAGAGATATGTTTCAATAGTATTCCACCTGCTCTTGTATATGTTTAGTTTCCTATGAAGATTTCATTTGTGGCTTCTTTGTGAAGGCTGTGCGTATAGAATATGACATTAAGTTCCAACGTTTCTGAGTTTCATTTAGCTCTTTTACCCATCAGGAAAGTAAGATGTTAGTGTCTGCTCATCTTTACAGAGTTTAGATTTGAGACAAGCTAATCAAAATAAACCAAAAGAAGGAAAAATCAGTAGACTGTTAACACTCATCTAAATTATCTGTTAATTCCATTTACTGTTTAGACATTTATAAATGATGCAGACAATATATAGACAATATGGAGGAAGGACAGAACAAAATTGCCCTGTGCACTTTTTTGTAGGGGTCTTTCAAGTCATTTCAGTTCCTACATGCTGCTGGTCTAAATGTGCCGTAGGTGAAAAATAGAACTCCATGAACATTATGGGAGCAGCAACTGTTGAAAGATCATTAATTAAAACTTAAGCATCTGGGTTTTTTTATTTAATAACTAACACCAGCATATTAACAAATGAAGTAAGAAGGAATGTTCAAATGGTTTAATTTTCAGAGTATAGTGCTGAAGTGGGGTCTTCAGGCTATTAGTTTACAACTTAATTTCTGTTGTGATGAAAAAGAGTCATAGAATCATAGAGCAGTTAAGGTTGGAAAGGACCTTAAGATCATCAAGTTGCAACCCCCATGCCATGGACAGGGACACCTCCCACTAAACCATGACACCTAAGGCGTTGTCCAACCTGGCCTTGAACACCACCAGCAATGGAGCATTCACAACTTCCCTGGGCAACACATTCCAGTACCTCACCACCCACACAGTAAAGAATTTCTTCCTTATATCCAATCTAAACTTCCCCTGTTTAAGATTGAACCCATTACCCCTCATCCTCTCACTACAGTCCCTAATGAAGAGTCCCTCCCCAACATTCCTATGGGCCCCCTTCAGATACTGGAATGCTGCTGTGAGGTCTCCACGCAGCCTTCTTTTCTACAGGCTGAACAGCCCCAACTTCCTCAGTCTGTATTTGTATGGGAGGTGCTCCAGTCCCATGACCATCCTCACGGCTCTCCTCTGGACTTGCTCCAACAGCTGCAAGTACTTTTTCTGTTGAGGACACCAGAACTGTTCACAATACTCCAAGTGAGGTCTCACAAGAGCAGAGTAGAGGGGCAGGATCACCTCCCTCGACCTGGTGGTCACACTCCTTTTGATGCAGCCCAGGATATGGTTGGCTTTCTGGGCTGCAAGCACACACTGGTGTCTCATGTTCATTTTTTCATCGACCAATATCTCCAAGTTGTTCTCCCCAGGGCTGCTCTCAGTCTCTTCTCTGCCCAACCTGTAGCTGTGCCTGGGATTGCTCTGACTCAGGTGCAGGACGCTGCACTTGGCATGGTTAAAATTCATCAGGTTGCCATCAGCCCACCTCATAAGCGTGTGTCGTGGTTTAAGCTGTAAATCAGCTACGCAGTTTGTTCACCCACCTCCCCCTCCTAAAAGAGCTGCCACAGTTTAAGCTGTAAAACAAGCAGTTTTGTTCAC
>JAOEHY010035096.1:0-74619 GCA_025447955.1 Psilopsiagon aurifrons | reverse complement strand
CAGAAAACTGAGCAAACGCTTGAAGTAAGTTTTAAAAGAACGCCAGTACACTGAAAATATGCCAATAAAATGTTTTCCAACTTATCCATGTGGCTTTGGTGTGCAGATCTCATTTCTAGTACTCAGTAACCTAAGAAACTAAATTTAAAGTAACTCTCGCAGACGCAGCTTTCAGAAAGGTACATTAATACACTGATACTACAGACAATAGATGTGTCAAAACCAAGGCAGTACCTACAGGCTGGTACACCTGTTTGGAATATTTCTCTTTGCCCTCTTAATCAAATAAATATAATTTCATGGCTACAGTGTCAGCGCTTTAAAAACTTGTTTGTAAAAGAGCAAAGGGAAGAAAAAAATCCTACTGGAAAGCTCAAAAGTTTTGCAAATGACCCAGAGTTAATTAGAAAAGTCTGCACCCTGGCCAGTTCCCTTCTCACGTGTCAGCTCTCATTAAATCAAAAAATTCTCATTTCAAAGTTAACAAACACCATGGTTAACAAAACTGTTAAACTGGGATCAAGTGGGCACATTCCTAGATTTATATATGATGTCATGCTAAGCAGCCCACAGCTGAACTTGCAAGTAGTATGAATGATTTTTCAATATATTAAGTATCTGATCTAATGCTAATTTTCTCTCTATAGGCTAACTGTGCTGGGAACAGGTGGCCCTGCTTTCAATTACGGAGGGCTAACATGCCAGTGTGAGGCCTGGATTAGTTCACCTTCTCACAGGGAATTTGCCTCGGTTGGGAATGGATTTATTATGGCTTCACACATGGAACGGAGCTCATGTCAGCTGAGGGCAGTGATACATCATATGATTCAAATTAACCTGCTGTGGACTGTTCCGCAGGGCTGATATTGTGTATTAAAATGACGACATTTTTAAAACAGCTTGAAAGAAACCAGGATTGCTGAAGTGCAATGGTTCCAATTTGTTCCAACTAATCTATCACCTGCTGGAGATATTATTATAGTGGGTTTCTGGTAGCTGCTATTTTCCAGGTTTCTCCAAACCACTGACCTTGCTAATGGATACAATCGTTACCTCTGCAAACAGAGGGGAGAAAAGCTGGAGAAAGAGTGCCATTTGCTGCTTTTTATGCACGACCCTAGATCCAGCACTGTGCCCCCCCATGGCGTCCAAACGCTGCCACGGAGGGACTGCCAGGAAAAGAGCAATTCCCCGGGACCCCGTAGTTCTCACTTTATCTTTCAGTGGGGCATGGCACTGTTTACTTTGCCTGGATAGTTTCTTCTGCAGAAATTATTTCGAAAGGTGAAGTACCAAGGACCGCAACTATTCCACACCACGCAGTCTTCCCAAGAAACTACTGAGGGAAGAGGACTTTGGCACAAACACCTATATTTTGCGTGTGCAAGTATTTTAAGGCAATTTGTATGAAGCTGTACTACATGAACATGTTCTGTATTATTTGAATGCACAAAGAACACATCAAAAAGACAGCTTTTATAGCCAAGAAGCACAGTTGATTGAAAAAATAAATCCAACGAAAGGACTAGAGGGCAAAGTGAACAAATTTTCAAAGCCTATTAAAACAAGATGGTCATATTTATTCCTCACCTAATGAATAATATCTAATGCTGAAGCAATAAATAGCTCACTTAGTATTTGACAAGAATTAGATGTACAATCCAGTAAGAGAATGAATATAAAAGAGGGTCATGTAAACTGATGGAGATGGAATTTAAAAAATTTTAAATAATTAGTTACTGTAGAAAGAGAAAGAATGGTCCTTTAATACACTGCGGGGTTAAAGTTGAGGTCTGTTCCCACAGGCTTGATGATGAATGCTTATTTCTCCTAGGATCCTATTACCTTAAATCTGGAAGAAATATCATTTTTCTTTAGTTGCCAAAAATGTACAAAATAATCAACTCATGTGGCAAGAAGTGCATTAATGTATCCTGTTATTCTCATTTAATTAGTGGTTTCCAAGTTTTGCTACTTGCTGTAGTTTTTTGATCTCCGAGCTAATATGGACTGACAACCGTGTTTCCTGTGCGGTGAAAGCATACAATTTTTCTATGGAACACTATTTACTTATTTACTTCAGCTAACAAACTATTTACAAGGAGTACTGGTTTTACCTAACACAGCAAACACTGGGAACCAGTTTCTTTCAACTGCTTGCATGGTAGTTTGCATCATAAAACACAGGCATGATTGATTGCTGTATCTGGAATTTAACCTCAGCACAGCAACAATGTATTTTGTGAGAAAAATTACATTAAAATGAAACCCCTGAACTTTGCACTTTAAAAATACGTACAGAAAACTGTATCATTATTCCAACTGCTACATCCAGATTTTTGTCTGCCTAGGCACAGCTGTCATCACATGCACTGACTTTTCAGAACAGCAGATCAACTGTACCCAACAGGTAGCACCTACTGGTGCATCCACTGCATCTTAATAATTTACTTTCCACAGTTATAAAATGCACATGAATGAACAACTATGAAAACACACAGTATGTCCTTAGAAAATATGCATCTAGCAGCAGCATTATTTGCCAACTGTTCACCAAAAAGGAGTAGACCTTTGAGTCTTGCAACGTAAGCATAATACAGCAGTGCCTTTATTTTCTCAATTTATTAACTGTGATGTCTCCCATCACAACTATCATTTGTCTGATGACCTTACAAGAGCTCTCAGGAGTTCTGCTGAGGTTCCTGTCCTCAATGAACAGCAGCCAGCTTAGTTAGGATCTAGCAAAGCTGACACTTTCTCCAGGCCTGTTGATGGCCAAGCTACCTCACCATGGAAGAAGTTGTGGTTAGAGGACTTCTTCCCCCCAAGGAGAGTTAGTAACTTATTTTCCAGTAGCCTGCTGAGGAGCTGTCAAGCTTTCATAACTCTTTGCATGTGCTGTTCTGACGCAATCACATGCAGAAAGTGCCTATCATTACTCATCCAGTGAAACCTCCAGCCCCCAAGGAATGCTTCTTGGTAAAGTTTAGTTTATTTGAAGAGGATCTCATAGTGGTAACAGCTGAGTTCAGAAAAATCTGCAAAGGAATGCAGAGCTGTTTTCCTATATTACAGCAGCAAAACACCTCATTAAAATTCAGGCTAATTACTATTGAATCCTGTGTAATCATAGTTCCAATTAGCAGCAAAAAGATGATTAAAAATAAAGCATTTTGGCTAAGAAGAGATCCTAAAGGAAATCTCTGAAGTTTTATCTGCTTTGTGAGAAGAAGTAGATCAAAGTTTATGATGCATTAATTTATGGTTTTTCAGTTCTCTATTTAGCCAAATACCATGGAGGGGAGAGAATTAACATCAATTTGAGATCTGACTGAATTGCTGAGAATGGGGTAGACACTTAGGCTACTTCTGAATACATACTTTGCAAGCTGGTACACCTTTCAAGTTTGCTAGTTTAGTTAGGAGTCTGTCTTACTCACAGGAGAGCATCAGAGAAACATCTTCAAGTGTGTAATAAATTAAACTTACAGGCTGATCCAAGAAATTATAGTGAGAATCTTGAGGAAAGGGGAATGCACAGGTGAAGGACCTGGGAAAATCTGACAGATATGGGGACACAGGACAGAAGAATTGGGGGAGAGGTGAGAAAAGGAAAGATGGACAAAAGACAACCAATCTAGCAGCAGTGTCCAAAAGGCAGCTGACAGTAGTTGTCTCTACCTGTCTTGTGCTGGTTATGATTAGAATGAAAATATACTATCATTATCAATTATTTTTTCAGTTCTAATGACAGTAGGTCTGAAGGTTCAAAGTCATATTAATGAAGCCAAATAAGGATCAACGTAACAAAAGCTCTGCATTATCAGGTAGTTATAAATCTTCTCTTACATGATGCATTTAAGACAGCACAGAAAAAAAAAAGGGGGCAATGATGAGGTTGTTCATGTACTTTACAAGACTCCTGCCTGCCTGCATGCAAGAAACGGATTTTCAAATTACTTAACCACGGTATTTATAGTCAGCAGTTAAGTATGTATCATTCTATGACTGTTCAATTTGATGTTCTGGGGTCTGACATGCAGAAGTGATACTGCTGCACCCAGGAACAGCATGAACTGTACTTTCAACATCTAAATTTTCTATATTTGCAAGTACCTTGGAAAACTAAACTGTGTGTTTTACCTTAATATAAAAAGAAACCCTTTAATTTCCCTATGCCTCAATTGCCTTCTGTGAAACGGCAAGGGCATGCTATTCTACCACTCATGGGCGGGTTGTGGAGATAAATTAGTATCCCTGTAGTGTTTGGATCCTAAAGTAGTAAGCAACACAGAGAAAAAAAGAAATTCTGTTCTACAGCTGGGTTTAGATAGTGTGCTGTAAGACTGTATGAAAAGGTCATGGAATGAAAATGAAAACACAGTACTGAGAGCTCCTCACTAAGTGACTGATGGTAACAATTCATACTACGTAATGAGTGAAGTAAGGAGAAAAAACTTACAGAACTCAACAAATCATAACAAACATAACAAGAGAAATGAATGATGATGGCACAGGTAAATGTAAATGTATTTTCTAACTTTCAATATAACCATATATTATTCAATATAAGTCACACTATTTTAAGTAAATAGGAACAAACCTTCACACTACACCACGTAATATTGCGTGTGAAAGAAACACAGTATCACTATTTTTAAAATTTCAAAATGCCAACACTTTAGATGACAGGAATTTGCAATGCCACGTATCCAAAGAGCCCCAGAGAATGCGGCTTATAAAAATCTTCAGAAACATTTTGAAAGTCAGCTTTTACAATAAACATAACTGCAACACAATTTCAGCGTCCCAGGGCTTGAAGCAGGTAGGCTTCATTCCTCTGGAAAGGTCTCAGCATCTGTGAGGAGCAAAATTTCTAATTTTAGCCTTGGAAGAAAATAAATAATTAGAGCTTAAACTTATGACTGGTCCCAGACTGATCATTCCTCAACTCTGGCTGCAATTCAGGGAAATTGCTGGAAGAAAATTTCACATTCATTAGCAAAGAGTAAATTTTTCTGATGATCTAATATGCGTGTCTGCCTGTACATATCTACAAAGAGAATACATTAGAAAATGGAGGTTAAAGAGCAACATTTACCTGGTCCATTAAGGAAGTCTTTAATTTGCACATTGATAAGAGGTGGAGGAATACCGCTTTTAGCATCTGCCTCTCCTGCTACTGTCTGCAACCAGATCTTGCAATAATCCAGAGCTTCTGGTAGAGTCTTCCCAGGATCTACAGATGATAATGATTGTAAACCATTAATGATATTCCAGGTAGATAATACATAACAAAATTCTACATAGAAATTGATTAAACAAAAGTAGAAAGTTTAAAATATAACACAGTAAACACTACTCCTAATATGACTGTTACAAATAACATTTGTGCCTATATGTGTATAACAATGCATGCATATACAGGCAAAAGGGCAAAGCTGTAATTACACAAAATGTAGGGGAAAAAAAAAATCAAGTAAAATATGAGTAAAAGACATCAGTTACCATAAGATGACTTAAAATAGCGCACAATTTTAGCTTCGATTACAATGATACTTAAGCAGCCCTTACAAGAGAAACTGTACTCAAAACCTCCTACTTCAAGATTGTGTTTTCATAGCCAGGTAGAAAATACAATAATGGAAAGATAAATTATAAAGGCTAAAAGACAGGAATGCTACCAGATATCAGGAATAGAATATAATGACAATGTGGTTATATCACTCTCTTTGGAGTTTCACTCAATAGCTAGCCAGGAGCTATTCTTGCATACCACCTTGAATTATATTCCTTCGATCAGTTTGTAATACGACAACATAATAGTACATAAATAATTTCCCCCAAGTGCTATCCTTGCCTTCATTTTTCACATAATGCAAATGGCAAAAACAGTAGTGTAAAAAGGCTTTTTCATATTTAGCAACTCATAACCTTCATTATAACAGTTCTCAATTCTGGCACTACAGGTCTTGAATTATAAATAATTATTCTACATTATTCAGGCTGCTATGTTAAATACTGAATGTCTGCCTCATCCTTAACTAAGGAGATTTTCTTGATGTTATTCTCTCCCACTTACAGTTAATTAAAACCTGCTATAATCGCTTTGTTTGAGTTTCACCGAGTGGATTCCTTTCAATAACAGTACTTACATATCCACTATTATAGTCAACATATGGTATTGTAGTATCACAATCATATGTGGACTGGGTATATAAAGTCAGCTTTGGAATTTGTATTTCTTGACATTATCATGTGATTCATATAAAACTTGGCACATATGAACCCTTATGTGATTTCAAAGGACCTACTGAAACCAATTGATCATGACTTCAGATCTATGGAAAAGATCAAAAGTTAGCACATTCTTCTGTTTTTATTTGATCAATTTTCAGGCAATGACTTTACAGCAGTATTTGTACTGCATGGCATATACATTACAGCCTTTCCTTCCCTTTATTCCTGCTATACATTTATAAAGTCAGCTCCTAAAGGTTATTTAAGAGCTGCCACAGCATATAGCAGATCTGTATATCTTCCATGTGAATTTCAACATCTTTATGGTTCTTAGCCCTTTCCTTTAATTACATTAACCAGAATGGTGTGGCACACTCCCTTTTCTATAGTAAATGCTTTAGGGAATATCTTGTTTCCTGTGTCTGCAGTTTGTCTAGTATACTGAAACTAATAGTAATAAAAAATCTTTACCACCAAAGTACACAACTTTTCCAAAATATAGTTTTGTAGTTGTTCTGAACAGGTTGTTATCTCTGACTTGGATCTGTACCTATATATATATATAAATATATATAGGTATAGAGCTATATATAATATCTGGTAGCTCATCATGAATAACATGCTAATGTTTTTCAGAATATATAGTGTAAAGCATTGTAAAAATTACTGAACATTGTGCAATAAATATCACTGAATCAATTAAATTACCTCTAATTTATCGTTCCTTCAGAAGTACTAGTATAAACATGGGTACCAATATGAAGCAAAATGTTGCAATATGCCATTATTTTGTCTCATTTTTGACAGATATAATCACATACTCTACACAGCAACCTAGATCACCCAACTGGCTTTTCAGAAAATCCAGTAACTATATTCAAACGTTTCTTCTGAAGAATACATTTACAGGTATTCCTATTATCCTAAGATGCATTTATGTTATAAAATACCTAATTATTTCAAAGTTGGAGCTGTTTCAAGATGAAAATATCTCTGATGAAAACAAATTACATAGCAGAAAATCCTTGCATGACATAATACTTTAGCTATACAAACACAGGCCTCAGGGCACTGAGAATGGCAGCACATAAGCACAGAATCAAAAAACCTAAAGGAACCATGGGGATCTCAGGAGATTATTTTGCTCTGTCAGGTCTCCAAGGAGTGCAGCACTATCACCTCTACATTACCTGGGGCAGTGAGTCCAACAAAATATATTACTTTTAACCCAGCACTGGCCTTTCTGATTTCAAGAATTTCTTTTTTTTTTTTTTTTAACTTCATATTCTGAAACTGAGCTAATTCTGGAAGCAGGATAGTTGCTTTGACATGATCTGTATTCAGAAGTAACGCTCCCAAAGGGCCAGGCAAAAGAACTAGTTTGAGTGCTTCTAAGCCTGTGGCATATGGTTAATTTGGAACCTGGGTTAATAGACTTGACTGTACATCCAAATATGCCAGATATGGATCAATAAGTAAGTTTTTATATGATGAAAAGAAAGCTAAAATCCAGAGGTTTCAACCCTGACTGTGATGGTGCATACTTCAAAATCGAGTTCCAAACAGAACTTATAAAATATATCTGGATAGGACAAATTCATTTATATCAAAGGTCAAAAGACTGAAATATGTGTACCTTGATTAAAATAACTTCCAAAGTCGAGAACAGCATATGCATTTTCATAGGATTAAGGATCAGTAAAGGAAGAAAACAGTAACAATCAGTCAATCCCTATGCCAACGGAATCTCCAGAGAAGCATGTGAATGAGAAAGAGAAAATTTAGACTGAAAAGTGAGGAATTCCTGACGGGGAGAGCTGTTAGGAAAAGGACTCTTCTCCCTCAAGGAAATGATGGAAACATTCAGAATGTTTAAAAATACACTTGACAGAACACTATAAAATATACAATAGGGAACAATTATGCATCAGCAGGGAACCGGTCTGAATAATGTATTATAATAGGTCATTTCGATTTCCATTTTCTATGATTCTCCCAAAAATCAACACTTACATTTGCAGTTATTTGTATAAAGAAAATGCTGGAGAAAACCCAAGGGATGCATATGTAAGTAAAAGGAGAGGCTAGAATTACTCCACAGCAAGCCAAGAGAGAGAAAAGAAAGGCTTGAGAAGTCAAGAGTGGTGAAGACGGCCAGAAATTCTATCCTCTGCACCATGTGAAAAATTTGTCTGTGGCAGCAAAAGAAAAATGGTGAGACAACTATCACAGATTGCAACCAAGACTGCAATTTAGAATCTGCAAGACTGAGAAGCTGAGGCCTTCAACACGTGCACATTTCCAGCCCCCTCTTTTTTTTTCCCTAGAAAAAAGTCTAGCTATTTTTGAATCCACCTAAACCCCAAAACCTTTTCAGTCTTGCTAATGTCCAGACCCCAGCTCCAAACTTCACAGTTTATGAAGTATATTCCTAAACTTGATTTGAATTTGCAAGATTTTGATTTCAGCTGCTATCCCCTCATTCATATATTCAGATCAGACAGCAAAACACAAACCTCTGAATTAAAAGGGGAGTTAGTTAGAGGAAGGGAAAGGAGGAAGGAAGGATAAATTTCACATCCTGAAGCTTTGCGTTCTCCAGAATGTAGTTTTGTTCCAGTTTGTAGCTAAGAGCCAGGGCAGCTGAGGGAGAATAGCTCCTGGGAGGCTTTCATAGAGGGGGCCCAGCAATCCACAGCATCCCTGCAGCCAGGCAGGGGACGGGGCTACTGAGCGTATGCGCGGGACGGCAACTTGGACTATTCAGCTGGAACTTAACCCAGACCAAATGAGCTCTGCAACATGCTTTTATTTCAATGGATGAATCATATTTTGGTCTACAATCAATTTTAAAAGCCAGCATGATGCTGCAATCATCTCTGCATTTCAAACTCCAAAGTGGAATGTTTGGTCTTGTTTTAAAAATGGTTTCCATTGGAATTTGAAGAACACAAGTGGGAAAACGTTTCTACCAGTGTACTTACAAGTGCTGTGTCAGGAAGTTCAAAAATGAGCTCTTACAGTATCCTGAGGAATGTAGATTCCCAGGCCAGCTTGTCTTTACGGGTGGGGGCTGTACGCTTCCATGGCCATGGATACAGATGTACTGGACAATAAATATAGAGGAACAGGTGACACTCCAGCAGAACTCCCTCAATGCTATGCTAGGAAATAGCCCTAAACCCTCTCTCGGCCTTGTAGGAAGCACAGGCTGTCTGAGAGACTGACTGAATCAGACTTCCTGCCAGAGCCAGCCTGAGTTGCTCTCCATGCAGCCTGGGCTTTCCATTAGATCAGAGGTTACATGTGGTCTTAGCTACTGCATCTGCTCTTCATGGACCTCCTGCCATCAAAGGCGTGGGTGTAAAGTAAAATAAAATAAAATAAAACCCAAGATTAATTCTGGATGGCCTCACAATGCTCGTTTTTTGCAAACGCTTCACTGGCGGATGTTGAAGAAATTCCATGCATAGCAGTTATTTACTGAGAAATTTTTCTCCCTTAAAACAACCAAGCACCACAATGTCCTCTTTGAAAGTAAACAAACAAACAAATAGGAAAAAGATTTTTCAAGAAAGCCCAGAGCACAATGGTCAGGAAATGAGGCAATTTTGTATCTGGATTACATTACCTGAAACAAAGCAAATAAAGATTTAAAACAATATTTATAAAAGTGGCTTATGAGATTACATTAAAAACAATTGCACCCACTTTTATTTAAGTGGAAATGACCAATGGTCTGTTTGAGCAAAAACTAACAGTTAGCAGATGCCTTTTTGTTAAATATAGGATGAGCACTGAGTTAAAAAAAAAGGTTGGTTTATAGTATCTTGCAGGCTATATATACAGAATCTCACAAGTAAACTCAGGGAGCAACTAGTCTTCTTAATAGTGATTATTAAGCAGTTAATATTTATTGCATTAATTTATTTACTCTGATTTGAAGTTCCTATAGCTGGCAGTAGCATAATTGCAATCAAGCTGTGCAATTACAAAAATAATTTAAAACCACATCTGAAGCAGTTTAGCACAACAACAATAAACTTGAGCTAACATTTTAATAACCTAAAAAGTCTCCTCCTCCTCCTCCGGACTTGCAAGTGGACTTGGTTGGAGAGAAGAACTGAGAAAATTGAAAGCACAACTTTCAGGCCTTTAGCTCCAAGGCAGACAAATTCTCTCACATACAGACACTGGCCTGATGGAAATGAGCTGCTACTGCTAATTAACACACTAACAATACTTTTAAATAGCCTATTTCCTCTTATTTTATTCTTTTCATTTCTTGCATGCTTCTGAGAGTAAAATAACACAGCTAGTGACAAAAGGGATAAGATCTTTGAATGTAGTTTGGTATTTTGGCCCCTGTGCAATACTCAAAACCAGTGACAGCCTAATGTGCAAGATCCTGAATTTTAAGCTCTATTCATTTGAAATCTTTCAAAAATACGAACAAACCTGGCAGTGTACAAGGTGAGATTGGACAGAGCCTTGGGTGACATGATCCAGTGTGAGGTGTCCCTGCCCATGGCAGGGGGGTTGGACTGTATGATCTTAAGATCCTTTCCAACCAAAACCATTCAATGATTCTATGATCCAAATAAAACATAAGTGGCTTTGTAACAGTATTAAAAACTTCATTCCTATACATGTTCAAAGCAGTAAACCATCATAAGGCAGTAAATTTAATCTTGTCGTCAACCCAGGATTAACAATTTTTCTCTTTAAATTTCATGCTGGTGCAGTTTTACAGTATAATTTCACAGTTTTATTAAAAACTTCCCAGAATAGACTCTCCTCACACTACCTGTTAGGATCATTTGTGAATTCTATTCTTCGTTGACTTACAGCTGATCAATATATTTCTTTAGAAATACACTAATAAGAGTTAAGGGATGGAAAACAACTACATTCAGACTATTATCAACATTCTTTTTTTTCCCCTAGAGGCTTTCTTTTTGGAACCAACATCCATCAAAAAATAAGACCCTCCTAATTTCACAACAGAATTCTGTATTTTCTTCTGCCTTGCAAGATTTGAGAGTTGTTTCAAAACTGGTTTTTTGTCTTTTAAAAAAAAACTTGAAGAAATTATAGCACATATTTCATAAGACCTGAATCTACTGCTGCTAAACGAACAGTAGTCTTCAGAATTACACAACAAAACTGATTGAAAAAAATGTAAATGCATTTAAACATTCCTAAAATATTTGTATGCAGCGTATATGGTGCATATACATATATATACACAGAATGATGATTTGTAATGGCAGAGCTTTTATTAGCATGTTTTAGATGCAATTACATATTTAATACACAGCTTAACCCTATTAGCATGAGAAACCACCCCCACAGGAGTAGCAATATAAGTTTATAACAAACATCATGTATTTTTCTTTTGGCACAAAGAAATCTAAATTTTTTTAGGTTATTATAAAATTCGCCATCTTCTCATATACCCAATCTTCTGCACTGCTGCTGTGCTGGTGCCTAAGTTCTATCATGTGATGTAATGCACACAATGTCCTCATCAAGCTTGCTGCCTAGTCCCACTGTTTAAATGTCTCTTGTTTGCTTTTTAGTTTTGGGGTGTTCTTTTTGTTATTGTTGTTTGGTTTTTTGTCTGGTGGGGTTTTTTTTGTTTGTTTGGGGTTTTTTTCCCCCCAGGAGGAATACACTCCATCACTTCCTGTAATGCAGTTTAAATACATCTTTTACGTTTACCTTGTGTCCTCCTTCCCATCCTACTCCAGGATTACAAAGATAGCTGCATGCATACATACAGACAGAAGAAAAGCAGTCTTCTGAGAGGTTAATGAGGTTAATGGGAAATATTCTTTAGCAATATTTGCTGTAAATTAAATGTCATTTATGCCCTATTCCCACCCTCCAGACCTTGATATATAGAGAAATACAAGAACGTAGTGTACAAAGGCAGAGAAGCTTACATCTTTCAAATAAACTTTATAGTGTTCTGGATTTGAATGACACATCTCTCTCAGATAAAACTTCCAGCAAGTAGACACAACATCAAGACAAATTGGTGTGATAGATAAAATCGACTACAGCAATGCAGAAAATGCCATGCAGAGCTTCTGATGCTGTATTATAAGGCATGCAATATATAGAATGTGTATATACATGTTATATACATGTTATATGTACGTATACATATATATAAAACTCATAGTTCATGACTATTTTCCCTCTAACAGGCATGCTAGAAATGAAAATTAGAAATTTACAAAACTAAGATGCTTCTACAGTGGTATGACATTAATTCCAAACAATGCAATTACAGGCACAGCATGTCTTCCTAAACAAGAGGCAATAAAAACTTTATACCACTACTTTGCTGTGTGAATTGGCGCGTGACTTAAAGTGTGGACTAGTTTTATTAACTTATTAATGCATTTAGTGTAGTGTTTTTAGGCATTAATATTTTGGTACCCGCCTCTCAAACTCTTCTGAAAAGAGCCCTAATGCTTCAGTAGCAAGCACAGAGTTCTGTCTGATATGCAAACAAGTTAATTACTCACAAAGGCAGCAGGATGAGACCAGAACTTCTGTCTTCACATAACTTCTGACACCTGCCTCCATGCTCTTTGATCCTTGCCGGACACGGAGACAAAAAGCCAAAAAAAAAGGGCAAACCCCAGGTATGGCAAATTTTTAGTCCTGCAAGACAACTCCTCTGGGTTTCTCTTGAACAACTGTTGGTGACCAAGGAGCCCTCTGGCTGAATGTCCCTACTATCTTTGTAATTTAAACTTCTACCATGCTTATGTACTCTGATCCACTTTCAATTTGTAGGAAGACTTCATTTCAGCCTGTGTTTTCTAGAACTGTTCCCAAAAACATGATGGTGAAAGATCTCCTTGTAAGAGCAGAATGGAGAGAACTTTGCCCAGCGCATTGGTAGTTGTGGTGGCAGCTTGTACAAGAACACACTTCAATGTCTCAGACATGAGAAATTAATAAGTCCAATGTCATCTTTCCAAAACACTAAGTTAATGAAGTTGTGATTTTTAACTTACAAGTACCCCCAATTTTCCTTCAAGCTTTGCTTTGTTAATTCTTTTGTTACCGTGTCCACCTTTTGTATGGTATTTAACAAATATACATAAGAATCTAGAGTAAATCAAATTCATGACAGCTGTGCTTCTTTAAAGACAGGATGGCGACAGCAAAAATGAAAATGCAAGAATGATAAAAGAGAATGTAGCAGAGAATGAATCTTCACCCCATTTTAAGTATCTTCTCTCTGGCTGTCTAATCTTCCTCACTGTTTAATCCCTCTTAAAAGTTCCACTGTAATTTGGATTTCTAACAAAAGATGAGATCTATTAAAACCAGCAGTTTAGTCTTTTGCATAAGGACATTATTTTAATGCCAATTTAAAAAAAATAAAATATGATTCAGCAAAGATTTGTCGTAGCTGCACAAAAAAAATGCATATTACTTTTCACAACTAGTGTTCTGAACTCCGGCAAGGGAAAACTAGCAGTGTTTTTTACCTACAGGTCTCATTCAAACCCCTGCTAATTTTCAGGCTGTGTGTTCAGCAGATCTCTGTATCTTCATTTACACTTTTGGGGGCTAACACACTCTAATGATGCATCTCATTTAATTCTTATACCCAGTATTGGCTACCAGACAGATGAACTTCAATAATTTGATTTCTCTCCTCAGCAGTACAGGTAAGGCAGAAAAAGAAAACTTCAGAATATTTTCTACTGAACAGTTATTCTGATATTTCTTATTATAAGCTTTGCACATATGCATTCATTAAGAGAATGAAATTCTTGCAAAACACTATTACTCAGCTGAATGAAAACATAAAACATATGACATCATTAGATACCAGTTGGAAGATCACTATGATTTTCTTAGTTCATGACCAAAACCACCAGGTGCTTCTACAATGTTTATCTTTAAATTCTATCAGTAGGTTAGTATAGGAAAATATTGTGACATTCAGTTATTAAATAATGCTTTTTATGGAATCACCTTGGCTTACAACTCTTCCTTGCAAAACACTGAGAAGTTAGAGTATTGCAATAATCCCTGTCATAATCTGGTAATGAGAAAGTAGTATTGAGGAACAGGAAGAACTGGTTGCTAAAAGGTGAGATCTTGATTAATTTCAAACATTTCACACACTCAAACCTGATTCAGCTGCAGGGTATAATCTTAAAAATATGTATATTGCCTGAATGATTTTCAAAGACATCTTAAAAGTCCCCCAGCTATCTTCTAACACTATTTAGCTTTGAGATGTGCAGTTATTTTGGTAGTTGTAACCAGGAGTGAAAGTTAAATGCTCTTACCTGTGGACTTGTAGTCTGAGGCTACTCCTTTAAGACCAGCATCGAACACTGATATTTCTACCTTTTGCTTTCTGTGGTGGCAGCTCAGTAGCACAGAGGGCTGTGAAATGACGAGGTAGAGAAACGGCTGTAGATCTATGTCCCCAGCTCCTCTCCGACCAGGCTGCCGAACAATAGTTATCCCCAGGGCTTGTCGAGCTGACGATCTTGTAGAAGCATGAAGACTTTCCAGCGACAAAAGACCTGTTTTTCTCCCAGCAGACAGGGGAACATTACTGTTCAAAAGATCGTCTGCTGTGATGGAGGAAATGGATGGCTGACTGGGTTTCTTGGTATCATGGTTGCCACCTGAGCCCGCTTCTGGAAGGTTCAAGGAGCTTTTGCTAATTTTCTCACCATCTTTCTGATCTTGTACTGATTTTGATTTAGGTAAGGCAGTGCATGAGTAAGTCATCAAGGAGATTCGACTTGCCGTAACAAAAATGTCAAAAGGAATGAAATTGAGGTTCTTCACGATGGAAGACTGTCGGGACGGACGGGCAATGCGGTGCTGGCTGGTACCACTGTGCTGCTCAATCTGAATGATTCTGATCTTAACACTGTCACTGCCAATCCCACTGTCCTGTGCCCCACTATAACGGGACAAAGTCTCAACTGTTCCTCCATCAGACACATCCATTTTTTTCTGCTCTTGTTTGGAAACCTGCAAAGGAAAATATTACATTAACTTAGGATACCCATATCCTAATTATTTCCATTTCAGTGGCAGCAAACAATCACTATATAAACATGATGTCAAAAAAGAGAATTATAAAAAAAATATCTGCCAAGTTAACTTTAACATAGTAATCACTCATGAAAACACAGCAGGTGTCCATTCCAATGAAATGATGACTCACAACAGATGAAGTGCCAAAAGCATATATGAAGGGAAAAAAAAAAGGGGGGGGTAACGATTTCTAAGCTTAAATGACTTAAATTGAATGATTCTTCAATTTGAAATATTTCTTTAAAGAAATTACAAGAAACATATGGATTAATATTAACCCATACCTCTGTGAAATAATGCATTGTAAGTAAAAAGCCTAGTCAGAATTGTTTTTCAGTTTTGAGCACTGATGTTCAAAAAGTCCTCTTTGGCGCTAAAATATTTTACTATGATTGGATGAAATAGAATGCAATACTAATCTATTGCAAAAATCACAAAAAGCCTAATAGGAAATTGTAAGCTGAAATGCATAAATATTATATTGTAGAAAAAATATTTTTCTTAAGAGTGGTGGAAATGACAGCTGCCTTAGATAAAACACCAAAGGTATAGGAAACATCAGCACTATCTAAAGATTGGCCCTGTGATGGGGTAAGAGCTCTTAGTTTACCAAGGATCACCAAGGCTACATATGGTCTTGGCTGTGACATTCACGGGGTTTCACAAGAGAAATCACTGCATATTGAAATATTTCAGAAGGAAAAGATACCACTGATAAACAGGAAAAAGAAAGTTATTTCTATCACACAAAACGCAAGAGTGAAGCAAAAAGTTGCAAGTCTGCGTCCAGGGACTAATAGTACCAGGTCAAGAAACTGAGATAGTTATGATAAGAAAGTGCTTCAGAAATAAAACACTTTCAGTACTGCTTGTGAAACAAGTAGAAATCCTGTGAAGAGCCTGGGGACAAGATGGAAAGCATATGCTAAACTATTTGACCTCTCTGTAGAAATTCAAGTATAATAATAATAAAAAAAAACAAATGTGTACCCAAGTCCTCAGAGTCATATGGAGTTTAGAGTAATGCAATCACCCTGTATAGCTTCCACAGCACAACTAACACTTTCATCTGTGCTGCCCAGAAACAGTGTTTCTGCTCTGCTCCACAGAAGAGTTAACAGAAGAAATGCCCAACTTGGATTCATGATTCACCCAGCCCAGTACACCGATTCTAACAGCACTAGGAGAAGACTCTGTCAAGAGAGACCATGGACCCTGGCCACTTCCGGCAATCTGTTCCTCCCCGGCTCCCCAGGCATCCACAGCTGTTGCATTTAGGATGCCAATGATACACGCCTGTGTAGTTGTTTTAGTAACTATTTCTGGACTTTTTCTCCATGAATTCATCGCTTTTTCAACATGTTGACAGTGTTTGGGCTCCTCAAACTTCTGCGAAAGCAAGTTCCATTTTTCTTTCTATTTTTTTTCTTTGCTTTAAACCAATCTTTGACTTAGTGTCATAGCATTTCCCTGATCTTCTGCAGTACATGATTTGAATATTCAGGTCCACATTCAGCTTTATCATTGTTACTATGACTTTGTAAACCTTTATCATAGCTTGCCTGAGCCTCCTCCTCTCCAGAAAGGGAAATCCCAGCCTTCTGAGTCTCTCTTCTAGCTTTAATCATTTTAGATTCCCTTGTCCACTTCTGTAACTACATTATGCACTTCTTGAGTACTCTGTACAGTACTCAAAGCAGAGGGATCACTATGATTTTATACAGCAGTAAAATGATGCCTTCTGTCTTGTTCTCAGTCTCCATCCTGATGTCCAATATTTGGTTGGTTTTCTTTGGCTGCCACTGCACATTAACTCAATGATTTAGCTTCTCTGTTCCAAGACCCAGTTCTATAGCTTCTTTCTACCTTCTCCATCCCACTGAATCTTTGAAAAGGGAGCTAGAATCTAGGGAAACCCATGCCTTAACATCCTCTTGAAAAATATAATAATGAATTACAAGTACTTATGTAATTTATCAGCAACTTAACTATAGAAATGAAGGACAGTGAATTACTGAATTTCTTCAAACTTCGGTCTTTAGGCAGCAATATTAATAGATTCCATGTATACTGCAGACATTAGGTTGTGGGAGAGCTAAAGAAAAGCAATTTTTTAAAGGTTCCTTTATATTGTGCCTTATGAAACAAAGGAAGCAACCCCCTCTCCTTTTCTTTAAATGAATGAACGTACTAGAAAAAAAGTATTACAGAGGAAATCCTTAAACAGAACCATTAACTAGCTGAGATTTTCTTTGAGAAGGTTTTTTTGCCAGCTCTGGTTACAGTCTTTTCAGATTCACTCTTGTACATATTTTTCAAATAACAAATAAAATTCCTTGCGGCTGATTTCTATGGCAGACTCCTATCACTGACTTGTAAATGTGATACCACTTTTAATGCAGCCTCTGTAAAAATAACTAGAGACCATTTTAATGAATTACTATACTGCAAGCCAAGAAATCCTGATTCCTCCTGATTCCTTAGGAAAGTTAGGCTACTTACACCTCACCCTCTCTCTCTGGTAAAATGTGAAGTGCTATCCTGCACTGATGGGACTTTCAAAAATGGTATAGATGGTTTTATACCACTGATGAATTGAAGGCAAGCAGAAGGCAGAAAGGATGGAGCTGTGAAACAATCTGCTCTATCATTTCATGGAAATGCTGCCTGAAATGGAGTGCATGTGCTGCTAAACCCAGCAATTTTTAATTGCTCCACAGGCATCAGTTCAGTCTGATGCAAAATCTTTTTAGAAAGTATGGTTCTGTAGTGAACGACTCTCTTATAGGTACTACATGTTATTCTCTTGTTCTGTATGCAGCAGAAATTTGTACAGCCACCTGGCATTTAGGTTATGTTTGTCTTGGCTAGAGGGATTGAAAATAAAATGTCATCCACTAACTGACAAATCTTCCAGGGAGAAAACCTGTGTATGACTGGCTACAGGGAGAAAGCACAGGACCTCTGGTTTCTGAATGGATCCTCTTTCCTCATACTTAAATAGATTTGACTTGAAGCCTAGCTCTTTTCTTCTGCCTTTTTTTATAATCAGGTATTCATTAAATGTGCTGGTCAATGTAAAGCACCTCAGAGAAGGTAAGAAAGTAGCTCTGCCTCCATCCCCATTCAGACTATAGTTTCTCTGTGAAGACTACTGCAAGGGTGCTAATTGGTCCCAACTGCCGAGTTTCCTGTTATGCGGACATTTGACTACAGAAACTTTACTGAGACCCCAAATCAATTCATGCAGGTCACTGAACAGCAGTAACGTTTGCTCACTACTAAGCAGTATGGAATATGAACCAGTGCCTGAAAGGTGAAAGACACCATATCCTATTTCGGATTTCCATGCCACCTGGTTCCACAATGAAACTTTGACTTATATATGTTCTTACCACATATATTATAAAAGTTGGAACAAGTGAGTAATGATTTGCAAGACAGCTTTATATAACACAACTTGGTACAAAATAAAGGTGCAGAAATACCACTATAACTTCTTGCATCAATTTCAGCTCTATAAGTATCAAGCCTTCCAACCAAATATCACAGTTTACCTGAAAATACACATAGTAATAAATTTGGGAATCATTTAGGTATTTCTCTAAGGGTTACACTCTCAGTATAATCTAAAAGATTCTTTGCTTTATTACGGAATAAATGGGCCAATACTTAAAGATGTCAAGAACAGCAATATCAGCTTGCTGTTAGCAAATGTAATGGTAACATTTATCATTGGGCTGTATTATATCAGTTCTCTTAGTCTTTACATAACCCATTTAAAATGAACAATAAAAGTTTTCTTTAATTAGCTACTGGTGTGCATTAACATGATCATGATTAAACCATAAAAACCAACCGTACATTACTCTGGTCCCCTATCCCATGTGTTTTAAATTATTTTAGTTGAAAATGTACTTTGAGTCCCTTTTAAAAGTTCGACCTTCTGCTTTCAGAGAATTAAATGCATATTACTGTAGTAGAGAAGATAATGTTTCAGACCTCCAGGCATATATTAAACGCACTGGCAGCACATTAGACAAAATGCTTTACTTATTAGATACTTCCTATTCTAAACAGTGTCATCAAAGGCTAAAAACAAAATCCATATAAAAGCTGCACAATGCTTCCACACAGAACCTGTGCCAAAATCCCTGTACTTTCCAACTAATGAGGAAAGGATGTGTACTCTTAACATATGAATGTAAGATTTTCCAAGCATTCACTTTAGGAAACAGTACTATTGATTCCACATGGCCTATGTTAAATGAAACTGTATTGGTAAAATAACCTTTAAGATATTTGGCATGATAACTATAATTAAACAGCATTCAAAGGAATAAAACAAAAGGGAATTTGGTTCCACAATGGCTAATTAAAATAAAATGGAAAAACACAGCATGTCATCTATCAAGATAAATTGTTATTGTTTAAGAACTATTTAAATACTGTTAAAATATACTTTTAGATAAAATCTGAAAGGACTGGAAAAATATTTGTGGCTTAAAAATGGGTAGTTTGGTGAAGAAAAAAGTATAGGACGCTGAAATTTTATGCTGAGATAATAGCTTTAAAGCTTTGAGCACAACCAGATGGTACTTAAATCAGAGGAATTCTACAGTTTCACTGTCAGAATGAGCTGCAATATGGAAAGGTTTTCAATAGCTAGAAAAAACATGTCAAGATGATAGTTTACTTCTTAGATGACTTCAGTGCATTTTCTCGTCCTTTCACAGTTGTATATCCTATCAATACTAGACACCATAGAAAAGGTGTTGAAAGCTACACTAGTAGCTAGGGAACTGTGGCTAATTCTTCCTTTTCATGCGTTGAGAAAGGTAACTTTACTAGTTTAACCCCTTGAGTTCAATAGGGCATATGACGCATATATCTATTTAGTGAAAGGGCATGGAAATAGCATGTCCCGTAGAACAAACAGAGATAAATACGTCATAAAATCAGGGGTAAAGAAATAGATTTACTTTCCAAAATTGGAAAGCAGTCCTATCTGAGGTGACTTCAAACTTAACCAGGTAACTCTTATTATTTTCCACTCTTGATGAAAGTATTTAGATGGTAGAGACATGTCTTCAAAGTTTTCAATCCATAGTTTTCAATAATGACAAATGAAGGCATGCGCAAATTTCACTATAAATGTTTCTATCGGTTTTAGTTTCTTTTTCTGATACTTCACAGGATGATTATTTAATTAATAGAATAACTGTAAGCAACATAACCTTTGGAAGTGCAACTGCTCTAGATAAAAAGCATCTACATCTGCATAATTTTTCCAGCTTCTCCTATTAATTATGGTTACATAATGACAGTATTGAAGTAAAATTTCCATCCTTGTGCATGGCTGCTCCTCAACTCTGATCACAATCCTTCAGCCAATCATGAGATCATTCTTCACATTGCATAAATTACAGGAAGAGTCACAAGTGTGAAACCACAGAATCAAAGTGCCAATCACATCTGCTTTATCACCGTGGCATTTGACCTAGTTTTATTTCTTTTGCTAAAAAGTAGCAATATTTTTACAGAAATAAAAATCTTGACTACCACACAAACTCAGCTACAGAAGAAGAATATTTTCTACCTTTTCTACCTTCGTTCTAAGAACTCAATCGACTCCATCTGAATGAGTCTCCAACAGTTCAGAAATTTATTTGATGTACCATTGTTAGCCAAGGAACCTTTTATTTTTTTGGTTAACCAAAGTTTGCTGCATTGTTCTACTGAACACTTCAACTAGAACACTTCAGCTAAAACTAAACCATATTCTTTTTGCATATGACCTACATTACTTGCTTTAATACTGTCAATTATAAAAATAATTTTGTAAATTGACATATTAATCTCACACAGAAAATACGACAAACATATAGAAGCATACCAGACTGCTAAATTATGTCTTAAGAGTCTAATAAAATTCCTCTTTAAAGTTTGAAATTAAAACTTCAGTCCTACAATTTAATCTAGACAGACTTATTTCTACTTGCATCAATCCAACTGCAGAAACATGAATCCAAAGCTGTCCTCCAAAAAGGGAACTATTAAATCAAGCCAAAATGTGGCAACAAAAATATCAGAGATGTCTGAAATAGTGTTTTTCATACAACAATCAAATGTTGGGATTTTTTTTCCACCAAGGAACTTTCTTTTTAACAAAAATTTGCTGCAAAAGAAATGACATAAATTTGAAGCGCAATGGTGTACAGGCGCTGGGATTACTATCAATTCTTCTGGCAGGAATTCAATTTTAGTTTTGATAGTAATTGAGGAATTATGTGAAAGATGTGATGGCAAGGAGCAAGACAAACTCAGCTTTTTTGTGCAATATTTCTCCAACTCCTCAGAAGTGGAGTAAGAGGCTATATTCTGTTAAACGCTGATCCAAATATTCATAAATCAAAGCTGTGCTAAATGTTCCAATTGTAACATGTGTATATGCAAATGCTAAATCTTTTCTAATGCCAACAGAATTATTTTTTTAATCTTAATACAAGCCATATGTTTGTTTTGCTACTCCATTAAATGCCAGTAAGAAACTTTTGTGTTCAAAAGAAACACTTTCAGTTTAAAAAGACTGGCCTGAAAGCTGGCTGAGTACTTTGCCCAACAGTAATTTTCTTTTGATATTTTTACTAGAAGTATTAGCTTCTTTTCTGTTGTTTTTCATATTTAATTTCAGAATTTTAAGTTCATATTTTTGCTTTTATATGAAAAAAATTGGATTAAAATAAGCACACATTTACTTTAGAGAAGGTGAAGGTTTGTTCGTTTTTGCACTCTTTTTTTCTTTTCTGGTTAAAGCCAAGAAACAATGGTTTTCCATGGGAGTCTACTTGCACATTTCACCTGTACACTTTAAAAAGCAGCAGTTGAAGCTTCAGCTTGATTTTGCGTAACATTCTCTATCATTTCTGTGTTAAGGTTTCAGTACAAGACTTCAGTCCTTTCAGAAGGCTGAATTAATTCTTATTCACTGGTGTGCCTAAGTACAGTGAGAAAACTGAAAACAACAAAAAACATTCAAGGACTTACATTTTTAAGTCATTAAGGCTGTGGTTTCACAACAGAAAGCTTGCCCTCAAACACTAGACAGACTAATTACCTAATTCAGTGCCCAGAAAGGCTGTATAAACAAGTTTGGCATTGAAACTGGCATGTCACAGCCCATGGTGGGATTATTCTAAGTGACCAGTTCTGGGAAACCACAGAGCTACTACTAGGTAGCACCTACCACAATAATGGGCTTAGGCACACAAAGCCCTGCAACCTACACATTGATGTTTGCTTGATCAGATGTTCCATCATGCATCAAAAACTTTCTCACTTCATGAATATTTTTAAAGAACTCATTGAACAATTCTTAGATACAACAGTTTAAATAATTTAATAATATTAAATATGGAAATATCAGATGATTCACTGTCACAACATCCGGAGATGAGAAATTCAAGAAAGCTATTTACTACCACTGGAGTAAATATTCTCCCATTGACTAATATTCAGTGCTCAGTAAAATAAATGAAAATATGTAGAAGCAAATGCCAAATATCCTGGCAGAGATTCAAAGTAGGATTCAACAACGCCCCAGAATGCAAATTTAGGCATCATTTTTATGACAGAATGAATGAATGTATGAACAATGAAGAGGCAATTTTGTAATGCAGTAACTTGGTACTTGACTTTCAAAATATAGAATCTACCTACAACCTCTTAACTGAATTAGTGTACAGTTACATTAACTATCCCCAAAATCAAATTCTACAATCTTTTCCTCAGAATATATTATAGCTTTTATCTGTTTTGAGCATCTTAAAGGCAATTAAATTAACTAAATCCACAGCAGACTAAAAGATGCCATGTGCAAATACTGCCCAACTAAAAAAGTTCCTTCTGCAATATTTCCAGTAATATTAAGTCAGATTGAGTCAGATAATATGCCACAAGCAGAAAAATCCACAGCACAGGAGGCTCCAGTGAGAAATGTCCAGCTGCCCACAGATGATTGCTCACTGAAATGTGTGCTGGTATTTCCAGTGCCTCAGGTTTTAAAGCTCCAGGATGTATGGAAAATTATCTTTTCTGCCTTACTGCATTTTTTTTTTACATTGCTATATTTCACCTGTATCAAGCCAAATAAAGTTGTATCTAGCCTAATATTTGAGTAAATCATGTTTCAATTTGCCAAGAGTATCTAATAATAAGACTACATGAGAAAGTAAAGCACATGAAGTAATGTGAACTGAAGACTAGGAAATTAAGAATTACAGAATATGTGATTTTGGTAACAAGATCATCACAAAATAACCCCACTTCCAACAAGTTGTTTGCCACAGCCTTGGTGTGCAGCTCCATGCCAGACTGAATTTGTGTCTCCTCATTTGTGCCCTGTACAACTGTGTAAAACAGTGTCATGGTTTAAGCCGTAACTCAGGCAGTTTGCTCACTGACTCCCCCCCTCTTTCTTTCCCCTTGCTCCCGGAGGGATCGGGAGGAGAATCTAAAGAATGCAACTCCCATGGGCTGAGATAAGAACAGTGCAGAAACTAAGGTATAACACAAATAATTGCTGCTACCACCAATAATAATAATGACAAGGGAAATATAAGGAAAGATTCTCACCACTCAATACCCAGCCCAACCCAGCAGTGAACCCCCTCTTCCGGGTCCCTGCCCCCAGTTTTTTCCATCCTGGGCATGATGTGCTGTGGTATGGAATACCTCTTTGGTCAGTTTGGGTCAGGTGTCCTGTCTCTGCTCCCTCCCGACTTCCCCTCCTCTCTGCCAGAGCATGAGGCTCAGAAAGTCCTTGGTCAGACCAAACATTGCTAAGCAGTAACTGAAACCATTGCCGTTATCAGCGCTGTTCCCAGGCTGAAAGTCAAAAAGACAGCGCTGCACCAGCTACTAAGAAGGATTAAAATGGCTGCTACTGCTGAACCCAGGACAAACAGCCAGTTCAGGGTCTTGAAACATCCAAAAAATAATCCCAGCAAAAACCAACTAAACAGCAACAAAATCAAAACAAAAACCGGTGAAAAAATATACTTGCTTTTTTGGCCTGTTCCATTTCCTGAACTGGCTCATTGTACGAAGTGAAAAAGGAAAAGGACAGATTGTGGCAACCCAGCTTGCATTAGCTTAATGAGCCTCAAAACTGCATCCTAAATTGTGCCTTCTGAACTCGTTTAAAAATAATTAAAAATACAGAAAAGAACTGTGGTATTGGAGCAGGAACAAAAGGTCAGTAACAGGACCTTTGTAAGCCCACTTCAGGCGTAGATGACACGGAGCTGCATCTTCAGGCTGTTCTGAGTGATCAAGCCTAGCAGTATTCCAACTGCTTTAGTCTCTCAGCGCTAGGAGGCTGCTTCAAAGCAGCCAGCACTCAAACCACGCTAAGATTTGACTTTATACCTTATTGGAAAATCAATGGGGAGTTGTTATGAAACACATCCTGCAGCAGTCTGCCATTTTCAAAGCTTGTAACTGCAGCACCAAGATTTCGTTGGAGCCATCTCGCTGTGGGCTGATAATAACATTAAAGACAATTATAGGGCCTAGGTACAGTGACAAGTTTTCTTCTTAATGAAAGACATTCTTGGCCTTTACATGCTTCTACATGGCATTAGATTAAAGATGCAAAAAGACTGCAGGTATTACTGAATATTATTTCCATATACTGCAGTATTTTTCAGAAAAATGTTTTTCCAGTTTTTGGGCCATGGAGCTCCTCTTGGTTCACACACAATTGCTGCTTTTCCCCTTACTTGTTAAATGTTATTGAAATACTTCCTTAATATTATTCTACATACAATGTTTTTAAAATTATGCAACTGCTACAGTGGCCATGCAGAAGATACACACTGTTGTAAAAGGAAATGCACACAGCATAAGAACACTGTGTCTGTGCTCCACACTTCCAAATATTTGTGAGCTGCTGCCTTAGAGCTAGTGCTCCAAATAGCTTCCAATTCAGCTACACAGACTATGCAATGTATTCCTTTTTGCACACCATTTAAAAAAATTGTTCTCTTTCCTAGTACTGAAAAAATAACCATTGAAAAGCAAGCTCAGGACGGTCCATCTTCTGGAACATCCAGGCAAACATTGGACAGAACTGCTTCATCTATTTACAGACGTTAAAATGATGTAATTTGAAATGATCATACCTTAGTGCACTGCTATAGATTTTTTTATCAAAAACAATCTTCGAGGACGTATCAGCATTTTCTGTTTGTGTCTAAAGCATTTTTACAATACCAAACCTGCAGTGCATGCAGTGGTATGACACAGCTATGACAACTTTTAATCATATCATCAATCTATAGCAAAATAAAAGGGAGAAGCATAAAAGTAATGAATGGAACAAAACCCACGCTTCACCTAAGGGACCAATGTTCCACTTGAATTACTACATAAAATACTAACAAAGTTTAACTGTTTAGTGTGATGATCATTTTTATATACATATATATAGTCATATATACAAATATATAGAAAAAAAAAGTTGTTTATTTTTTTTAAATAGATTTTCAACTTTATGTCACGTACTGGAAAATTCCAAGTCTGTCAGAATGCAGCACATAAGAATCTAGGAAACTTGCTGCTGAATTCAGGTTCAGCTAGCTGATAAATTCATGAAGCCTTGCTCAAACAGCCAGGATGCACAAGTTAGCTATGCTAACTTTCTGACTTCGATTATTTTGGTAGCTGGGCCATACTGATCCTGGGCATAAATCCAGTTACTACAGTGGACTTCATGGTGGACACATCTGGACAAAGACTCAATGACTTACCCAGCTCAGACCTGCTCACTGATTACTTTTAACAAGCACCAAGGATCCAATAGGCACTTTCAAGGTGTAATCAACATTCATCTGGGGAAAAGGCCTTACTGCCAGATAGACTGAATTGTATGAAAACCAGGGATGTTTTCAAAAGCACGTAGAACAGTTAGGTGCCCATCTCCCACTGTGATTCTGAATTGTGATTCTGAATCTCTCCTATTCTTTTTTGTGATTCTGAATCTCCCCTATTCCTTTTTGTCCATGTTTTGAAAAGCAAAGAATCAGCAAAAGCAGCTGATCCATGGAGACCAGATCACATATTCTACCGGAAAAGCAACAAAAGACATATAAATTACTGCAAGTAGACAGCTGAACTACAGCAAACGCACAGACCTATCCTTGTAGCTGTGTGAAGAAAAAATGTCTGATTTCCTAAAATACTGTCTTAACTCACCATTTTTCAGACAAATATGAATTTCATGAAACCTGTAGGCAGGATCCCTATTAATAAAGCTAACATTTTCAATTACATGGATTCTCTATTTTAACCAACATTCCAATAATTTGAAATAGTTTTCCCTGTTAATTTCTGAGAATACTAAGTCACTATTGTGCTTTGATGGACAAAGTTAAAATTAGTGGAAATCTTTACTTAGGAGAAGTCAAGAATGAAGCTTTCAGTCTTGATTCATGCAATGAGTCACAGGCAATTTAGGGGGAAAGTATAGTCTAACTGAAATGAAAATAGTTGGAAATGCAGCCTGGAAACTTTCACTGAGGAAAAGAATTGCTAACATGTGAGGTTATTAAGCAAACCCATTAAGCATAGCAGAAACACCAAAGTCACATATTATGTATAAACAACTGAGAGCTTTACAATGTCTTCCATCTACTATCTAGATGGTGGCCGATTATCCGCAGAAGTAAGTTCAGGGTAATTGGAAATGGATGCAAACCTGAATTTGATTCAGTTAATGTTATTAGCATCATGTGTGTGACTCATATCAGTGTCTTATCACAATGATAATCTATGATTTCACTGTTTGATATAGCAACCAGTAACTAAATATGAGTGAAGTTAGCTCTAAAAATGGAAGCATTGTTCTTATCTTTAATCTCCTCCCTATTTGTCACAAACACTCTGCAGTGTAAATCACTGTGTCAACTACCTCTATTATCTAAATGGAAATAGAAACACTACTGGATTTTATCATACTTATCAAAGTCAGAGATCCAACGCATGTACTTTGTGGCCTTGTCACCAAAGAGTGACACTCTAGTAAAATTTAATTCACTGTAATTTTACTATATTGGTTTTTGTGCTAGATAGCAGGACACATCAAACATTAGAAATAAAGGAAATAGAGTTAGGCTTTATTATCTTTCCAGCCTGAACACTGTGTGTCCAGGAAGAAACACTATTACATTCTCTACCCCATTCAAGGAAAATCCAGCTCCGTATTCAACTGTTCAAGGCAAGTGAAAACTTAGTATTACTGAGACAAGTGAACTTCTCTGCAAGCAGGACATAGAACAAAAATTAATTGCTGGGATTCAAAGAGGCTTAGAAGCATAATTCCAGAAATTAATGTGGCTGATCAAAGTGAGGATATTAATCTCAGAGAATTAATGTCTACTTTTGGAAACCTCAACTGAAGCGACAAGTACAAACTATATTTCTCCATTGAGAATACCTAGTTCAAATTCAGCCATCTCTAAATTGCACTGTGATTGCGGATACAACTTGGGTAGCATTGCAGGGATAAATGAAACTCACCAAAGCAATCTAAAGTGTTAAAAGAAGTGCTTAGATTTGAAACCTAAATTGTGCACTTTTACAAATTCCAGATTAACACACACTTCAAAGCATTCGTCATGAGGAGTTTTTCACTGTGTGAAAAAAACCCTCTGTGTCATCCACATACATACAGATGCCCTTTTGAGTAATCCTCTTGTGTTTTGTCCTCGTAGCTGCAAAATGGACCCTTTTTCTCCAAGCTTCCCATATTAGTGTGAATTTACTTCAGTCCCTGAATCCCAAAGATTCCTGCTTCGAAGAGTATCAGTAAAATCACAGCTATTTTCTCAATATAAGAACTGCATCTACGTTTCTCATGAAAATGTTTGCTCATAGGAAGTATCAAAAAGTACTGCAAAGCACTTCAAAAAGATATCTCCCTGCTGTTTTTGGCAACAAAATCAAATGATGAGACAAAGCTTACTAACAATGGAAATATGGTAAGGCAATGACTTAAGATACTGGCAAGAACTTTATTTTGATAGTGGCCTTGAACTAACCAAAGATCACTTTATTTTCAGGAAAACATCCGACAAGTGGCTTTGTGGGATTCCAAGTACTGGTAAAACTACCAGAAAAATGATGCAAGAGTTATTCAGCTATTCCAGCTAAGGGTTTTTATTGGCATCATCAGGAAGTTACACTTTTGACACTATCTCTGACACTATCAAGCTACAACTTTATGTTTAAAACTGAACCAAATATCTCAATGGTATAAATTATCAGAAGACAATAAATGTGATTTATATTTAAAAAAATTAGCTATCCCACAATTTTTAAGTACTATATTAAAAGCAAGACTTGACAGAAAAAGAATAATGCCCAAACCACAAGATAACCCAAAATAGATTATTTGTCCAAATACAGATAGTCTATTTACCTTTATGTGAACTACAAGCATGTCAACTTGTCGAAGAAATGAAGACAACTTAGCTCAATGGAAAATGTAAAGCAAGAATCTAATGCAATGAATTTACATCTACTGTTAACAAAAATGGCAAAACATTTTGCCTTCCCAAGAAAGGGAGCAATCTTTCTCAATTGAAATAAAAACTTATCTGAGATTCACCAGAGTCAGAAACTCTCTTCATGCAGCATGCACATTATTTACAGGTTTTCAAGACTAGTTTCTCTTTGGCCTATGACTTTCATTCAGGCATGAATACTCCATATGTGGTAGAATTTTGGTACTGCTATAACAGTGTCCTACCTACATAAGCATATACCGTATTGCATGCTATTAGACTTTAGCAAGCTGAAATTAATTTTGACTCACTGCACAACATCAAAAAACAAGGAAAAAAACTTCTAAGTCAAGGTAAAGAAAACATTTGTCAGAGATCAAGATATTTGGACTTTAATTTCATTATAATCTTTGTCATGAAGAACTCTCATGCAATTTGTAGGATTTCGTCTAGTAAGTCACACTCACACAGCTTCCTTTCACATTTCAAGGTTTCAGGCCTTTAACATGGAGAAAAATAGGAAACGTATGTCACAATTAAGCAATGACCATTTTACACAGGCAAAACTATGCTGAAGAACATAGATTTGCAGATTTAGACGAGAGCGATTCAGATGCCATTCTTTTACTAAGGCCTAATGAACAAAGAATTCTAATCTGAGATTGGATTTTTATTTTTTTTTTGTTTAAAACATTAGAAAAATTACTCAACTATAATTGGCTATAGCTAATCCTGCTCAGCATACAACTGACAGTAAATAGCCCAAGCATACTACTGCAGCTCAGGCAAATTAATTTGAGAGGAAACAGTAAACATCACTTAACTATGTCCAATAAAATAACCTGACCTCTTGAATATCTCTGCATGCATTTGATTTTATACACATACAAGCCAGTTCTCTTTAATGTTTAAACTCACTACTGATAAAATCTACTAATGAGTAGTCTTCTCACCCTTCAGACAGTATGAAAAGCTCTTGAATTTCTGCTATAACATGCAAATGAGATTCAGGAAAATGTCTGTACGTGTTCCCTGACCAAACCTCTGACATGATCTACAGGATGTATCGTTCTATTAGGCAGTCTCAGATGCTGCAGCAGTACCTGAATCTGAAAACAGACAACAGCTGGCCAGAAAGATGGAAAAAGTAGGAAGGTAGCTAATAAGCTTAATAGCAGTACACTCCAAAAAATTCTGCTTCATTGCTCAAGAGATGCTGGGGTACTAAAGTGAAGTTCTGGCCTCAAAAAAATAACATCGCTAAAGGACGACCCAGTCCATGCAAGCCACACAAGTGGCCAGGGCCTACTATTGAGTAACAGATTTCCCTCAGTGGCAACACCTGCTTTAGTTTCTCACCACCCATTTACTGATCTTGACAAATACAAATAATAAACCCCGAGACTTCAGTCTGGTTTTAATTTGGCTGAGAAGACAAAATATTACATATTATTTGAGGAAGACTGACATACACAGTGATCACATTAGCTTTATTTACTTCTAAAAATAGGTTGAATTGCATGAGAAAGACTGATTTTCATGAAGGAATGACAGAAAAAAGTGAGGATCCTTCCTGCAAAGAAAATGGGGAAGCTCACCATCAAAATTGCTCACTGCTCACTGACTACAACTTCTGTTACCTCTTTATTGGCTTCAATTATCCTTTCTCCTTTTATTTCCCAGTTTCCCCTTTAAGAAAAAAAATCCCCCATATTATTTCACTCTAAAATGAAGAGAATTACAGAATCCATGTGTTTACAATTACTGTCAAGATCTAAGTTTTCTGCACTACCAAGCAGGTGATGCTCCATGCAGGGAAGAACCAGTAACCGGTGCTGTCTAATGGTAATGTTGCCACAGCGTCAAATGCTACTATATACAAGTGTTAGATGGCTTAAAGGAGAAGATTAGTCAAGATCAAAGAATGCAGAACCCTCATTCATACATTGTGTGACCTAGCACTCAAACTTTCGTCTCCTCATCAGATGATTAAGCAAATCATCAGTATGACACAGACAATGTCCACAGTGTGAGAAAGTCCAAATACATGTTCTCTCACACTTCTGCTTAGGGTGATTTTGAGCCACCGTGTTGTCTTTATTGATTTTGTCCTGCCTGCATTTCAACAACTAACTATATTTGTTATTAATGGCAAAACCATAATCATTCCTATATATGGTTTCTCGTTTTCTAATCTCTTGCAAAAAAGAACCAGTATGTGTTCTTTCACATGTTCAATAATTCAAAGAACAGTTTGAAATTTGGGACTATTTAATAACAATATTTGTATTACCTCTGTAATTAGTATTCTGATTTTTTGTTTAACACATTAAATTATTCAAAATGGCAAAGTTTTAAATTAACTTTACACACCATTTAGTTATTAAAACCATTTTATTTTGGTAAAAAGGTACAACAGTATTTAATTTAATGATAATAAAAATAATATCCATGAGTTATGTTCAAAATATTTCTAAGTAGAATATGTACTAAAGAGATTGGACAGAACATTTATGTCTTTTCGACTACTCCACTATATGTATTATGAGACAGAAGAAATGTAATTCATTGAGCAGAGATGAGAAGGTATGGCTCAGATGATCAAATAGTGTAGGCTAAGGAGGGTAGTAGGAGGTGGGCTGAACCCCAACTTACACTTAAAACTCATGTAAAAATTGTTCCATCTCATGAGGCACCATTTTAAAAAAGCTCAGAAAAATACCAAAAGAGAAATGAAAAAAACCACCCAAACCTACAAACACTGAGAGATTAAGTACTGTTAATGAGAACACAGAGGAAAATCAACACTTTGGGGTTGTTTCTTTCTTTGTTATTAAAAGTTTTTTACTTTGCTGTTTCATTTTCTTTTTTCCAGAAAACAACAAGAGCCCCTATGAGGTGTTTTCCCATTAGCTATGTTCCAGCTTGGCAGTTTCATTACACTTTAAGAAAGTAGGGAGTCTTTAAACACTATTGATATGAAGCTCCACAGTATTCTGATGAAATACTTGTATGTTTCCTTTTGTTAACAATACAAAATATATTTTGATGTTGAAGCAATATTCTTTGGAGTGTCCACAAAAGGAAGGTTTGGAAGCATGCCTATAATTCACAAACTTCTTTGCCAGCTATTGTTACAGGCAAATTCCTCCCCAGGTATATTTTATGTGTAATCTTTATATGCAAGAACATCTTATCACCTTAATTTAAGTGGTCACAGAAAGTGTTAAGGAAAATGTCAGAGAAATTGGTCCTGAATCATGCACACTATTTAAATGACTATGGGCTACAACTTCCAATTTTCTTCCACATAGTTTGCGTGCTTGTGGACATCAAAGACTAGCAGGATAAAATGGTTAATAGCAAAAAAGGAAATACACTTTGAATCTATAATTTCAAGATTGGTTTTACTATTCTAAGAATTCCTTACCTTGTAAGTTTTATATCTATCTTATTTCATATGTTTGGTTGATCGTTTCTATGTAAGTCAGAATTGCTTATTAAACAGTCACTCCATTGTAAAATTTTTCTTAGCTTTGTATCTCAAAGAAAGACCATAACCCTTATTTTTTTGATTTTATATACGCAGAGTCTGAGCATAAAGATCTCTCCAATACAGCCATTTTAGTTGCAAGAATCCGTTTAGAACATTCGTGGTTTTTTTTCCTAGCAATTCTAGAACAGAAGCTAAAGATCACACATATTAACAGTAAAACATATTTCCTTTTGCTTCCTAGTTCTTCATTTTCCTTTTTCATATTCTAAGGACAATACTTAGATTGATAGGAAATGTAATTTCTCCTTAGGAAAACTTTGTGAGCTAAATATTAGGTTATGAAGTGATTTGCTTTTAAAAATTCATGTGGGGGGTACAAGGAATAGTCTGGGTTTAAAGAATACAGAAGTGGCCTTGCTGTACAAGAAAGGAAGCGTAAGACATCTAATGCAGGCGATACACATCAGAACTGCTTTACAGATCTAGTTGTGGTGTGAGCCTAGAAACTACAGCTTTTCAGCAATCCTTCTCATCTGAGAAAATGTTTCTCTGGAAATAGCCCAATATTTCCAAAGGCATAAAATAAATGCAGTGAGAATTACCAAGCCTAATTTTAAGCTAACCCTTTGACAAGATGCTTGAGAACCTCTGTCAAATTGCTTCAAATCTAAATAATCCAAATTTTGTTACTTTCTCTTTACCTTGCTTCTTAGTGCTGTTATCTTAAATTTTACACTTTGAAACCTAATTTGAAGTTTTGTAATATCTCATGCTTTTAAACATACAATTATGACAAGAAAAAAATTAATGCAAAAACGAAGGCAACACATCTCACGAGATAATTGCTCACAATTTTATTAATTATACATATTAACCAGCTGCAATATATTGTGATCCTCCAATTATTGTAGTGCTAGCTCACCAGAAAGCATCTCACAACCCAGGATATCAAAGATACAGTACTACATGCTGTGCAATCTGCTATTCCCTGAAATAAAAATTTGAAGCTTTAAAACATGGGGCAAAACTTAGCAGATATGCAAGAACTGATCAATAATTGTGCAGACTAAGAAAAACATGAAATTCTCTGAGAAGTATTTTACTAGTTCACATTTCAATACCCATCATTTCTGGGACATTACTGTTACCATAAACTAAGTTAGCTCTGCTTCTAGTCATTGCAACAAATTTCAAAAGCATAATGATAAAAGTCTTTAAAGCCTTAGGAAGCTATCTTCACACAATATTACCTGTTTTATGTGCCAACACAGTTTCAGACATCAAGACATACCTAAAGGCATTTGATCTATATAAAATACAGAAACAAAGATCCGCTAACACTGATTACCTTAGACCTTAGTAGCTAAAAGACAGAAGATAAACAGCTTCTTCAAAAGAACCTTGTAAATGGGGATGCCAACTTCTCAAAGTTTCAACATACTAAAAATACTTCCAATTACAGAAGCTTTCCATAAGGATACTAACCAGTCAACACAACATCTGTGCAACACGTGCATCTGCCACTTCACACTTTGGCTGTCTGGCTTCTGAAGTAGTATTATCTGGAACTTATTTTACCAGTTTTCTGATTATTTCCAAACAAAATAAAAAATGGAAAATAAATTTATGTTTGTTTCAAACAAAAAACATGGTACTATTTGATTATTTTTTTCATTCTCCACAGAAGTAATACATTGATAACCCAGACTAAAGTTTAATTAAATTACTGTGTTGAACTACCATCAGCAAGAAAGACTGCTATAAACTCCATTAACTTTCATTCCTTCAAATTTTATGTGTGATATAACTGCAATAGCACTTTTGAAAATACCTCCTGCGGATCATTATTTTACAGTGAAGTTCAGCAACAACAGAGGGTTGATGAGATTGCTGTAAACAGAAATAAACTACAAGGGAACACAAGAATGGTCCCACTGGGTCAGACCAAAGGTCCTTCTAGACTGCTGTTCTCTGGCAGCAGCTGTAAGTGGATGCTTAGGGAAAAAGTATAAATAAAACAAGCCTATACTTCAGCATACTGTTCCAGACTTCCAGAGCCAGAATATTACAGGGTATTATAACTTATCAGAAACACTTTCTTAAGCCTAATATGCAGCAAGAGAGAAAGGCTTTTATCTTCTGCAGCTACTACTGGAATATCTCTAATATAACAAATCAGAACACAGTTTGATTCTACCAGGCTAGGAAGGAGTCAGCTGCTACACATGGGTTTTCTCTGCCTTCTCCCTTTTGGAGACCTTTCAGTTAACGATTAGTTTGCTGTAATTAGCACGTTGCCTACTACTCCTGAAGCATTTGCTGATTTTGTTTAGGTACCTGAGCAGATTGGATCTGTACTTCCCCCAGCCCTTCCCATTATTGGGATAATTACAAGTAACAATCTGCTCACTGTAAGATATCCAATTTTTACATTAGTTAAGACTCCAAAAATTATTTTTGTCATAAAAGAATAAATGTGAAAGTTGAAACAACTTTTGCTTCTCCCCTTTCTTCTTCCCTTCTTTCCCACTCCAAGCTCTCCATATTAATATCATTTATTCATTTATTCAGGAAGCTGGTTCTCTTTGCAATTTATCAGAACAAGGGAGTTAGCCTTATGGAACTTGTTACATCTGCTGGTGGGGTTTACCCAAAGTGACTGGCCAAGAGACAGGTCTAGAAGAAGAATGTCACCTGAGAGGCTGATGAACACCGCTGAGGCCAGTGCTTGGGCAGCCTAGAGAGTGCTCAAAAGTCAAATATCTGGAAGCAGGTATTACAAAACCAGAAAACATTAGTCAGCAGGTTGTGCCTTGAACTTCTGAGAGAGAACAAAGCTCTGCCCACAGGAAGTTTTCCCCCTTTTTGCTCAACGCTTCCCCCAGGCTACTGACAGCTTGTGTCCATTGGCTTTGTCTGCAAATTGTGCTTGAAACATGTAAAAGTTATGAGTAAAAATTCCAACCAGACACTTCAGACCCAGGTCATTCGCTGTGTGACCACTTTACAAGTACCTCTGACTCTATCCATTACGAGCTCAATCATTAAATGCAGTTCTTCCTCAACTTTAACAAGAATATTTTTTTTTCATATGCTTTCGGGGGAAGAAAAAACTTTTTAAGCATAAAATTTGTGCAGGAGCTATTGTATTCTGATGGCTAGCAATACATCAATACAATAAAAGCAAATACACTGAAGAATTCTGGAAGCTTTCTTTATTGCTTAGGCAGAAACGACAGAATGCCAGAAAGGAACAGGGAGGTCTGAAAGCGATCCAAACCAGGGACGATATTTTGGTTTCTACTTATACTATGAGCAAATATGTCCATATTTGCAACAACTGATTGTTGAGTGCTGAGTTCCTCACTGCAATTAAAAACTTGTAAATAAGAAACGAATGATGGATGCAAAAGATGATGACTTGGCTATGATTCTTTCAAGAAATAGCTTATTTAGGGTTTTATTAGTCTATTAGCCACCTATCTGAATTTCAGATTATATGGGATAGATCTGGCCTTGCAGCATACTGAAGCATGTATTTGGGCTAACAAAAAATAAACAAGACTATGTAAACTGAAAAACAGGGATGGAGGGGATAAAGGGACAGAAAATGGGTGAACGCTTTAGATGACATCCTCTAGAAAATACCTCAGATGTCTAACTAGCCTTGAATTTTAAAAGCAAGCATCTTACACTCAGTAGTATAACTGATTACTCTCCTTGAGCCATAAACCTCAGAGAGATGTTGCGAAGAAAAAGTAAGAATTCGGAAGTACCTTTTAAATTCTTCAGGGAAGATACAAAATAACTGTGTTTTGTATTCATAAGTACCTCCAATCTAGATAGTTATTAGCCAGGGACATAAGCACCTCCAGTCTAGATAGTTATTAGCTAGGGACACTATTTGTATTCATAAGTACCTCCAATCTAGACAGTTATTAGCCAGGGACATTAGTTGTATTCATAAGCACCTCCAATCTAGATAGTTATTAGCCAGGGACATGAAGCAAAACTATTATTTGTGCATAAAATAATATTTTCCAAAAAATCTAGCCTTACTCTGAAGCTTACGGAGGCATACTTTGTACAAAAAAATAGTTGGCAATGACCTTAATGGCCATATATATTTGATGGAGGAGTATAAGATATACTGACTTTCAGCAAGATGCATTATCCATGCATGCCTACATGGACATCAGCAGACCAAGATGAGTGTTGGTTTGCATTTAATTTCTTTTTCAAAGAGGAGTTCTTCTGTTTTCCACTTCTAAATGCTGACAGGACAAATAAACGCTTTTTTGCCAAAAACCTCCAGGTGGTAAGTGATGGACATCAGGAAATGGATCTGCCAGACTAAGAAAGAAACTCCTTGAGAATTCACCTGCTCTATCACTGATCAGCACTAAAACTAGTTAGCATTTATACTGGAAAGACTATGACCAGAATATTAAAAATTCTTTTAAGAATGAGGAAATGTGGTCCTTTTATTAACATTGCACCTATAATCTTAGGTGCATCACTGAACAAAATCATGACATTAACTTCACTCATATAGTTGTGTTGTCCTAGCACTCCTATTTCTGTTCTCCATGTGCAGGTATTGTATGTTCTTCTTGTAAGAATTTGGCATGTATTAATTCTGAAAAAATGAATAATTATGAAAAGGCAGCAACATCCTTTGCCCCTCAGGTAATTTATCAGACACCACATGTGTGTCCCTCCTTGAAACCTGTCAAGCAGATCAAAGCAATATTCTTTGCAATAATAGACTATACTTTATGAAGAAGTCAGTACAATAGGTCTACTGTATATCAAAGATGAATTTATAAAAGAGTATAAAGCTAGGGCTTATATTAAGTAAAAAAACAGCACTGGAGACCTGGCATGAAACTCTTTATAGAATATTAAAACACTTAAAAAAAAGATTTACCCATAAATCATCAATTCTTTATTATTTTTGTCCACACTAATCTTGACAACATTGCACTATAAACCATCAAATACAGTCCATTTGGAAATCACACCTTTAGTTTAAACAAGGGGTTGCTACTTTAATGACTGCCTGTATTTATGTACCCAATTAATAAAACAGAGAATGATAACGTATTTTACTTTTCAGGCAGGAGACAATTATTTAATCCTTCTATTTACCAAGAACTTCCAGTGAAATCAAGCTTCCTAACTATGATTAATTATGTTTATAGTTTTTCAACAATCCTCAGGATTTATCTACTCAAATATTTGGAGGAGAGTGAAGTTTTTTTCACATCTTAAGTGCTGCTTTTTTTTTTTTTCCCATTTTTCCCATTCCTCTCTTTCAATACACATTAAAAAAATTATAATTCCAATGAGATTCAAAGCAAGTACATATCCAATGTATTTTCTCTTCATTATTTCAGCTATAAACAATACTACATAAAAATACAATTTGCTATTTCAAATATGTTTTCCAGACAAAAGGGAGAAGAGGCAACACAGATTGCCACACTGACATTTGTCATTAAAAGTCATCAGGGGACTGGAGCACCTCCTGAATGAGGTCAGGATGAGAGAGTTGGGGCTGTTCAGCCTGAAGAGAAGGCTGAGAGGAGACCTCATAGCAGGCTTCCAATATCTGAAGGGGGCCTATAGGGATGCTGGGGAGGGACTCTTCATGAGGGATTGTACTGATAGGACAAGGGGTAATGGGTTCAAACTTAAACAGGGAAAGTTTAGATTGGATATGAGGAAGAAGTACCTTACTGTGAGCGTGGTGAGGCACTGGAATGGGTTGCTCAGGGAAGTTGCGAATGCTCCATCCCTGGCGGTGTTCAAGGCCGGGTTGGACAGAGCCTTGGGTGGCATGGTTTCGTGTGAGGTGTCCCTGCCTGTGGCAGGGGGTTTGGAACTGGATGATCTTAAGGTCCTTTCAAACCCTAACTATTCTATGATTCTATGATCATCAAATTTGTGAAGTCATAGATTGTCAATTTTTAAGCAAGAAATAACATGCACTTTTTTAACTAGATAAGAGTTACTTCTTGGAAAAGTTCATGTATCACTAAAGTGGATTCTCAACCACTGAATTATTTTATTATTTAAAAAAAAAATTATGTAACAGGCAATAGTTTAAAATCTAACTAAAAATCTCTCATCTTAAGATGAATTGAAGGAAATCTTACAGTCTGAAGTAATTCCAATCACAGTAATTTCCACTGTCACCTTAATCAAAGATTCTATGAAACTGAATTATCAAAATACCCCAAGGACAGAAAAGCTAGCAGTCACTTTGCTTCCAATGTTTGACAGCTTACTGAAGGACATCCTCTCTATTTTGTCCATGTCAGTTTTAATGCCATTTCTTTCAGCCTTAACACTTACTATTTGTCTCATTCAGGCTATTCATACAACTTCTCTCTCTGAAATTGCACCCCATCTATTTTCCAGTTAATACTTTAAATTTCATTTTGGCAATTAACCTGTTTTCATTAAAATTTGTTCAATCTCCTTCTTACTTATGGCAATCAATCAGTAAAAATTCCAGCCATTAGTTCTACCTTACATAGTGACTAAAATAGAAAAAATCCAGTATCAATACCAATCCCTCAAAGCCCACTTGATGTCTCCAACAAAACACTGATGATTAGATAATCCCTTAATAATGTCAGACTCATTGTGATTAATGAAACAGTGTAATTCAATGTAACTACGCTTGGAAAAAAAGAGCAAGTAGATCAGCTTAAGTTAGTGAATTCACTATTAGTTATTTATGGAATTGGTGCCTGCAATGATCTAATATCATTCTAACCTGCAAAAGAAGAAAGTTAAGAACAGCTCTTGGCACTTGGAAGGTTAGAGCAGGCTTTTCAAGTTAAACAGAACTCTAACAATCCTTATTACCCTGCTTATATAACCACAATAAATATTCCAGGAAATTCAGCAATGCCAAAACTTCAACTCTCCTTTTTCAGTAACAGAGCAACTACAACTTACATTTTGATCATATGTTAAAGGCACACACACAGAATTCTATTTTTAACTGAAATGTTCTGATAAAAAACAACAGTATTATATCTTCTAGCCCAACTAAACAATTCTTTATGTCAGTAGAATCAGAGATCAATCCATCTGGTTGAATTCACATTGAGAGGAAAAACATTTTCTGAGAAGTCACAGTCTTACTAACTGAATAACTGCAGTTCCCTCAAATATGGTATGTCTGTGGAGTTTGAGCCCCATGTATAGATTGTTCCAAATTATACCCACATTTAAAAGAGAACTCAGATATATCATAAAAAATACTGCTATCATAATTACTGAGAAAAGCTGGCCTATCTTTATCTAAATACTCAACGAGATAAGAATTTTATTTCCTGCTTTATTAAATGTTCTTTCTAAATTTGCCTTAACTATATGTACTTTTAGAACTCTTCAGGTGTCTTTGCAAATAGCACATAATAAATTCCAGAGTATCGTCAAATCAAAATGTGCAAAATTGCTGTCTAGCTTTAGTGGTAAGAAGTAACTAGGAGAGCTCTTCACTTTTAAGGCTAAGAGCAAAATTATAAAACCAGTTTCAAGATTCCCATGAAGAACTGATTGCAACAGACTCCTAGTAATAACAAAAGCAAATATATGTAAAGACATAGAAATATTTTAACAGTGGCCTCATTTGAGGGTCAATATTCATTTTTATACATTGTAAAAACAGAGATAAAATTGAAAAGGAATCCAATGAGATCCTCTCTAGCAGGTATCAAACACTGCCCCTGTTTTTCAAAAAACAGGAAAAATGGTATTGTGACTGTAGGAAAGTTTTGCTGACTATAACAAAAAATAATTTCTGGATGTGACCTCAGCATTATTTCCCTGTTTCAGAAAGTTTTTAAAAAACAGGGCCTACATATTTTCAGTTTGAGAAGTAACGGGAAGCAAAATAAAGCATTAGAAATGTCATCAAGATAGCCTACATTACTAGAATATAACTGCCTTAATTTATCTTCTTTAGTCCAAGAAGCAGTGCATTTTATCAAGAGTAAGATAAACCTCAGATAATCTACATTAGTAGCTTTTAGTCATGTTTTCAAACACAAGGATTATAGAAATATCTGTTAGTAAGGACAAGCATCTCTAAATTACAGATATATACTGGGTCTCGAAAGACTATACAGTTCTTGGAACATGTACAAGGCATTTCTCACATGTAACTCAGCAGATATTACCAAGGATTAAAACACAGTTAATTTATATCCAGACAGAAACTGTTAGAAGGATTTCGTATTGAAAACCTATCCATTTTAATACTGACGATTTGCACTAATTTGCGATAAGCCAAAAAGAATATGGGAAAAGGCAACCATTCCATTCTTCCTCTTCTCTTTAGGGAAAGAGCATCACTGCTCATAGACAGACATTTATTCCTGTAAATAATAAGCTGCACACATGCTTCTTTTTTTTTTTTTTTTTGTCTTGTACTGGATGCTAAGCAGATTATTGCCTTTCCAACATTTGAACCTAAAGCTCCCAATTTTATTTGAAACCCAGAGTTAGACCATCATGCTGCCTCAGGAAGCTGGGGAAGGAAAAGCACAAATACAAATTTCCTATTTGTCTAAAACCTTAAAAAATCCTACCGCACTTGCTTCCCTGACTCCAAAGGTCAAATGTTTATTAACACATCCAAAAAGGCACTTGCAAACTCAGGGTATGTCCAGTCCTACTTACTTACTTTATTGTTTAAAACTCCATCCATAAGTTTATGATAATCAAGTATGGATTGTTATTATAATCTATAAAACCTGAAATTTTACACTTCATATGTACCTATAGTTCTAGGTTAAAAGCTGGGCTCAAAAAAAATCTATTTACTATAATCACGATAATTTAAAAAGATAAATGTCTAGCATCCCATTAAATTACTGCTACAATTTTACTACCTGTACCTGTAGACAAAACTTAACTATACAGTTCTAAGATTTTTCAATTTGACTTAGATACAAAAATTACTTTGATTTTGAATGCAATGCCCACTGCTGAATGAACACCCACACTGTTGCAGAACCCTGTATTTCTCTATAAAACATTCATTATATTGGCTGAACAGCAGGGATGAGGGTCCATTTATGTAAAATTTATATAAGAAAATAATTTCTATGTTCAGAGCGTAAGACATGTAACATCCATGGTACCTAACAGAAAACATCAAAGGAAAAAATGTTTTCCTTCCAGTAACTGGTGTCAAGCAGGTCATATCCCTTTCTGGTACTGAACACCTGTTGGGTGTGAATTAATTTCAGTGGCAGACTTCCTTCATGAGCGTTGTGCCAAAACTGTGACACAATGTGGATAACCACTCACTTTCAATCTGCTTAAACTGCATCATTTGAAAACTTTCCATCTCTTTTTTTAGTATAGCCTCACTTACACGTCAGAAAAGATAAATACAATATGAATTATACAACAGCAAGGATCCAACTTAAAACAATATGGACAGGAATATTCAGGAATGTCACTGCAATTTTATTTTTTTTAATTACACTAAATTTGCTTGCATAAAAAATATTTAATTTCTTTCCTTTAAAAATGAAGAGCAAACTGTTCAACTCCGGCTATTGAAGAGCCACAATTTCTCCAAGCTGTTCAACTATACCATTAAAGATCGCTTGCTTTCCAATAAAACAGGTTAAATACCGAAGAAAAACCTTTCTAGGCATAAACCCCAGTCAGATGCAATAGAGAGAGGAGATGCTGAGAAACCTGCTGGTTCTCTGAAGTTTGCTTCGAGGGCAACTGGAGAAATCCATGAGAAAAAAAACCACTGAAGACTATCGTGTACATACACATCATCACTATCTCTGCAAGTGCCTAAGCTGCAAATACTACATTACAGCTGGGAAAATATTGTAGGGATGCATAATTAATGCATCTGTTCTTTTATTGTTTTCAATTCATATGCTAATATAGAGATAAATAAATGACCCTCAGTTTTAAGTCACTATGGCCATTACTATACCATGTGCAAATATGAACTGTATTTATCTAGGCATGCCAATCATATTCATCTAGTGTTGGGTCTGAAACCTTTCTATTAAACCCTATCTACATTCTGTGCAACAAATTAAAAAATACTGATGAATCTGTCACAGGAAGTACTTGGGAAAATTTTGGGTACTTACACAAACAAGAACCAAGCTGGAAATTTATAATGGTGCTTTCTAGAATTAACAAAAAAACTGGATAATATGGGACAAAAGCAGTGAAAGGAATAAGTACGCCATCTCTTCCAAAAGATAATCCTGAAAAAACCAAGAGATTTTAAAGGAAAAAAAATTGAAAATTTTGGGAATTCTGAAACAAAGCAAATCTGCCACTGAAGCTATCAAGCACCAAAGAAAATCTTCAGATCTATTTCTTTATGACCTGTTTTCTTTAAAGCTAAGGAAAACAAACACACAAACAAAACCCCATGCAACAGCAGAAGGTACCATAACATTCTGAAGAATTTTTCTTGTTGTGTGAGGAAAAAGACAAGTCTTCAAATAACTTCAGAAGACGCAAACCCACATACTCTTGCTTTCATCACATAATTTCTAAACCAGAGTGACTCTGCACAAAGAAAAGATTACAGTAGACAGTGGGAGACCAAGAAGAAGGAGGTAGCAGGAAGAAAGTCGGAAGACTGGGAAAAGGAAAAAATGTTACATTAGCTTCATGACTTAAGGGTGGGTCTTTTTCTGTGGTATACTAGAATATATACATAGATCAAAGAGCACCCCATCTCTGGCTTTCCTAATGATGTGGTTAATCCCTGCCACCTTAGAATATGTTTTTTATTTTGTTAAAAAGTATAAAGATTTAACTTGCTTGAAAACACTGGTTTAAAAATTAGTCTTGATATTCTTTATATATGGTTGTTTTAAAGTACGCTTAATATGAAGACTAATTGATATTAATGAGTAACAAAATTAATTATTATTGGCAATTCCACATGCCCCAGGTAGTCTTAACACACCGAAGTTCCTCTGTACCTAATAAAAAGAGAATAACCTGCTTGATGATTTTTAGGCTTTTGAGAATGCAATTCACTGATTTTTTGCCATTTTGACTAAGTGTGGCTTATTTTTTTAAATCCAAGGCAGATAAATAGAATTTACTGAACTCAAAATCACATAGATTTGAAATTGATAGGGGGTTGTTATGGATGGATGGAGATTACAACGTTAGAACCAATTCAATTCTAAAATCACAGCAGATATTCAGTCTTCTGATACGAAAACTCAGTGAAACGACACCAACATCTTCTTGTCACGTCCCTCAGCACTGTTCTACACCAAATTAGACTCTTCCTAACATCCAAACTTGAATAATGTTTCATTTTTAATGATTTCACACCTTGTATATCTCTGTAATTGTTTACACGACTCTAGATGATTCTATTTCAGTCTTGATGCTTGCACTTCTCAAATATCTGTGGCTTCACAGCTCCAAGACTTTGATCTTGCAGCCAGGGTGCATGCATTTGACTCTTACAATCCACCACCTCTCCCACAAATCATAAGCAGAATCCCCAAATATTTTGTTATCTTTGGAATACTGGTTAGCTTCAAAGGGCTGCTCGCTGGAAGCGCTGTCATCAGCTCATATAAGTTGGGACCCTTGAGTGCTCACCTTGCTAGAGGAAGAATCGTCAGGGAGCCTACAGAAGGAGTGCTAGAGACAAGCAGAAAAGGAGTCAAGCTTTATATATTCATCGCTGGACATTTACCACCAGCAGCAGAAATTACTGGCTCTGAAAAAATACAAGTGTAAAAAAAGATGAACACAGCTAAGTGACAAGGCTAAGATGAATAAAACAAAGCTTCTGATATGCTTTGCTCTTCCTCAGAACCCACAAAGCAGGTATCTATCAGATTGCTTTATTAGTGTGTATGATAAAAGTGTCTGGATCTGTGGACATGGGTAGAGCAGTGGAAGCCATTTACCTCAACTTTGGCAAGGCTTTTAATACTTCTGCAAAATTCTTGAACCTAAGTTTGGACATTACAGTCGGGGTGGATGAACTGAGAGATGGATATAAAATCAGAGGAATGACTGATTTCAGAGGGTACTGAGAGTGTCTATGTGCAAGAGCAGGGATGCTATCTACAGGGACCTAGAGAGCATAGATGAATGCTCCAAACAGGAACCTTTGGATGTTAAGAGAAATGTGAAGTCCTCTACCGGACAAGGAAGAACCTCAGCAATGACAGAAGGTGGTGCAGAGCGGTCCTGGTGGACATAAGCAAGTGATGTGCCTGGACAGTAAAGGTGGCCAGCAGTATTTGGGATGGTATCCACAGAAACATGGTCAGTAGATTGAGGGAAGTGATTATTGACCTTTATTTGGCACTCATGAAATCACATTTGGAATACTGTGCCCAGTTGTGCTCCCCACAGTGTAATAAAAATATCAGAGAGAACCCAGATGGATGCAAAATCAAGACAGCAATATCAGATGATGACAAAAAGTTTAATCAGATGGCATCCATGGGCATGTGTACAACTACCTGATTGTAGTCCATAGAAAAGATGGTGCCACTCTTCTCAGAGATGCCCAGCAATAGGACGAGAAGCAATGGACACAAGAAGGAACACAAGAAACTCCAATTAGATACTAGGATTTTTTTTTTTTTTAAACATTTGGGGGGGTCAACTAGTGCCAAGGGAGGTTGTGTGATTTCCATCTTTGAAGGTATTTAAGACTTAACTGAAGCCCTAGAGCAACTTGACGTAATTAGGTGTGCTGTATGCAGGGGCTGGAATATAGGAATTCTGTTCAGTCCCTTCTGACCTAAATTATTCCATGACTCTATCCTATCTTAAGCTTTGTATGCTAAAAAGCAAATCAACCATAACTATACACATATGCATAACAGTGTTTCAACAGACACAACCAGGAAACAAATACAATGAGATTAATAAACAATCCATCACTACTGACTTTTCCATTAAATAAAACCTCATAATGTAAAAATAGCTTCCTGAAAACAGGTTAAACACCACATCTTTAAATGTGGCTGAACATCTCTTGCCTGCAGGAAATTTACACAATTTAGATTATTATCTTAATCAGTAATAACAGGAGTGCCTAAAAGAAAGCCAAGCAAATACACTCAGTGCCTTAAATCACTGTCATACAAAATTCCATTCATAATCTGAGTTCTAACCTAACTTTCCTTTTTTCTCTCAGCCCTGGTGCTCAGACCTTAAACTGCACTAAAGCTTTCCACGAAGTCTGAACAATGACTGTATATTCCATACGCTCAGTTTTGCTTTTTTTTCTTTTAAAGAGGCTAAATCCCTATTAGCAATGTGAATTTTCATTCAGCTGCGCTCCTTCAGAAACAGGAATTTCTGGTAACTTTCTGTAGTCAGTGGTCAGATGTATAAAAATTCAAATGCATTTCTGAAGAGTTTTTTCAGTATTTCATCTGCAGTGCCTTTAAAAAAACATAAAAAACTTCCATTCTTGTTCTCTTCCTACATTACGCAACTCTTGAATCCTACAGCTTCTGTTACAGTTCATTTCAGTATGAGAGTACGCTTTTTAACAAACACACTACAAAATCTTTAACAAGAATCTATTTCAGTCTTATTATTCTAGCAGACAAAGCAGGACAATCAAAAAACCTAATTTCACTTATGGTCAATTACCTCAAGAAATTCAAAGCATTCCTTTATCCCCTTTCCTATTCAGAGAATGCTCATGTACACCATTTTTACATACTTCCATTTAGTGTGTAGTTACTCATTCATAAGTCCCTTAAGAGAAGCACTGTATGTAATGTGCATAGGTTCTGAATACCCTCGAAAATAACTAAGTACTTCCTGCAAACACAGTTCAGTGGTGTAATGTACCAAAATATTATTTATTCAAAAATATTCTATTCCTTTCAACTTAAAAAAAAAAAAAAAGAAAAAAAAAATCACTGCCATGCTATCTTGGGGCAGGTTTGGAAGAGAGGTTTCATACCTTCTGATTTGGAAATGCAAACTCACTTGGTTTCTCCATTTAATTTTTTACTTTTCCATGGGGAATACAGTTTCTTCCTACTCTTCCGTTAATCATGCTTAAGCATCTAATAGAAATATTGGTGAAAATCCTCAAACACTACAAACAAGAAGCTCTAAATCTGCAAAGAAAATAGACACTGTGGGTGGGAGAGAAATCTGTTTCCTCTTAATTGTCTTGCTGAATAAGACTGTGTTGAATGCAACTGCATAATGAACACTACAGCAGGAGAATCAGCACAGGTTCTGCTTATCACTGTGACCTGTGCAACAGCCTAGGTAATTTGCAACACTTCAGTAAAGCCTTTGGAGGGTGAATAACTTCAGCTCAATTTTCCTCTTAAAATATCAGACATAACACATCCAAAGGTGTTTGAGGAACTGGGTAGTGCAACTGCTGGGGTTTTCCTTACCATGTGTAAAAGGACATTCTGTCTGGAACAGTCTTTGATCTCTGGAAAACAGTAAATGTCATGCCCATCTTCAAAAAAGAGCAAGAAGGAGGATTTAGGGAACTACTTGGTATCCAGCCTCACTGTAGTCCCTGGGAAGGTGACAGATCACGTTTTCACAGAAGCAAATTACAGGCACTTCAAGGGCAAAAAAGTTTTGGGGAACAAGTAACACATCTACCAAAAGGCAAATCATGCCTTCCCACAATCCAACTGCCTCCTATGATTGAATCTGGATGCCCTTTGCTTTGACTGTAGGAAAGTTTAGAGAGTTTTCCACAGCAGCCTTGTATCTACTGTGAACTGAATGGGTAGGTAGTTTGCTCAGATGGAAAGACAGAATGCTAAGGATAGTGGTGGAGTATTGCTGTTTACAGTTACCTAAGCAAGGTTACAAAGATGAAGTCAGCTGTTCTTGAAGATGTATAGTGAAATGCTGAGATGCAATGGATAGAAGTTGCACTGAGGAAAACTCTGAATGGATATAAATACAAAAATGTGACAGAGAGAGGACAGTTAATCACAGGACAATTATCTGGATGTGTGGTGCAACCCTCTTCCTTGGGGATGCAGAAAGACTTGAAGGAACAATGCACTGAAAAGCTCATCTAGCTTTGACATCAGTGTTCTTAGCAAAAGAATGGTGTCCAGAGGCATCTTTCTAGCCTAAAATATGCTTTGATTCTTGCTATGAAATAATTAGTGGGTGTGAAGTACAAATAGCCACATGCAGGCTTCAGACTTCATTCACTGAGATGTGAGAACAGCAGGATACAATCACTGTATTATGTTTCTCTCTGCTAACTAAAGGAGAAACATGAGGATAATAATAAATGTGCATATATCAGAGGGTGGGATAGTTTCATATAGGCACAAAAGACTACAGAACATTGAACAAAGAACTGGACAAAAAGTAACCAACTATTAGATTTCATATTTTCAGTATAGTAAATCAAGATTAAATTCTATAACTTATTAAAGAGAAGCCACCACCTTGAACAAGAAATATTCCATTACTCATTACAGGAGACCTCAATAATTCAAGTGAGATATTAATGAAGAATAAATAGGCTTCTTGGATGTAGTCAACAAAAAACCTGTCTGAAAATACATAGCAAATTGCTTTTAAGCTTATGCAGTCAAATCAGTCATGCAGCACTTCTGCACAATGCCAACTCAAAATTAAAATTCTTGGCATCATTTAAATATTCTGATTCTATCCTTTCCACTGAAAATGGGAAAACAGTGTTCCACAAATTATGCATTGAAGATATTCCCATATATACTTATTTATAATGTTCATCTCCAAAAGAGGCCCTGTGTCTGTGAAGAACCCAAGGAAAAGAAAGATACACTGCATTTTTCTACGTCTTTCATGCTTCAGCATGGTAATAAAATGCCTTTTATTTCCCTCTATCCTTGGGAAAGGATAAAAGAGCAAAGGGTGATGTGATGCTTAGATTAGCAGATACAGCTTTTAGGGTTTTGACAGGATGAGGAGAGAGGAATGTAAGTAGTTTGGCTGCTCTAGAGCATTCCTCGCTTCCACCCAGATTCTCATGCATGCTGAATCTGAGAGATTCAGGAAAGGAAGAAGAAAAGTTTTTTCAGGTCTCCCATTAGCCACATTCTGTGAAAGGAACAGTTGTTTGTGTATTCCTCTTTAACTCTGTCTTTAGCTCTTGTTCCTATTTGTGAAGATTTCTCAAAGGTCCAACAGCTATTCCACTGGAATCAGTGTCTTGTCACACATTAACTTCTATTGCTTTAAAGATGCTGTCAGGTGGATGACTAGGTCCTTGCTTTTTGAAGAAATACACATGGGTTTTTTAGGGCAAAGTTTTAACTTTCTTTTCTCGTATCTTTTTTTTTGCATCAGCCCAGAAGTTTAATAATTTAAAGTAACAATTAAAATTAATAATTTAAAATCTGTCACAGTTGGTGACCGGTCTTCAACACAAACTGAGGTATCAATTTCCAGATAAAGAATGACAAATTCAAAAGATACTTGCTGAATGCAGTAAGACTGCAGAAAAAAAGAGACATTAATTGTTCAGAAGATAAAGGATCCTTCATGATGTACACATCCCCCTTCTTACAGAAGAAGTATATGAATATTCAGAGGTGGACTGAATATTAGGGACAAGCAAAGACGGTTACTGTGAGTACCAGGCACAGAGAATATTTTATGGTTTACTAGCTTTTGCAGAGTACAGTGTAGCATGTGAACTTATAAGAAGACGCTGAAGCTTCAAAAAAAGTTAAAGACAAATGCCAAACAGCCTCAAAAACCTAGCTCAAAACTGATATCCTTCATTGTTAACATAATTGTCCTGTATATACGATGTTGTAGAACCACCTTAGTCTAATTTACTGAATAATATTCTTGTTCAAATATCATTCACCCTACTGTTAGAATACTCAGATTGCATTTTAAAGCTGACCAAAGGAACAATAACAAAACTTGTATTTCATTTACCTTTATAATTTTATCTGGATGATGCAAACACCTGGGCTGTGGCACTCGAAAAAACCCAAGAGCAAACCAGAAAAAAACCTACCTCAGTGGTACTACTGGAAGGTTCCAGTCCAATCATATTGGCTTGTACCAGTTGCTGAAGAAGTTGCACTTGAGCTACACTGAGGAAGAAATCCAGGTTTGTTGTTACATTTACCTCCAAAGAATGACCACACACCAAAATTTCCTGTTGAGAAAGTAAGGGAAAAACCAAGATAACAGCCATTCTGGAAATAATTTTCAGCTTCTATGTAACCGTATTGTGATTCTCTGCTGTAGTCAATGCTTCAATATTGACTTATTATAACAAATTAGTACTATATAAAGTACAGCAAATACAGCATTAATTTGGTCTTCTTAGGAGAAAGTAGCGTCTCTGGCTTCTAAAAATGGAGGTAGCTTATTCTTTCCTTTGCTTTCAACAATATAACTATTAAGACAATTTTTGCAAGAAAAGCACCTAATGTGTTAGGTCTTGTTTCCATCTCTTGGTAGTACCAAACAGTGGACTGTCAGATTTTGTTTTACACTTTCTTGACAATAACTCCTATTGTCCTTTGCTTTCAAGAAAAGGTTATACTTTTTTAAAAAACATAAAGTTTGCTTAATTTGTAATGAAATCCTGTGTGGGAACTCACTGATAACCAAGCCAATTGATTTCTTCTTGCCTGTAAACCGTTATTAAAACCTTGTCAAAGCTAGCTGAATGGCCACTGTTTTATTGGTGTTATCTAGCACAAAAAAAGCTTTTCACCACAGCTGGCAAGTGATAAAAATATGAAAACCAGAACCAATGCAGAAGAATTGCTTAATAAGCAGAAATACTGCCTGTTCTCATCAGAAGATTGCACAATGTTCAAGCTTTTCGTAATCTAAACTAGACCTCTCCCTCAGGGAATATCATCCTGGGAACAGGTAAGAAGAATGTACGTACAGAAAACACTGAAATCCTTCAACATAAGGATTAGTAAAACTCAGAGATAATTTTTTTAAAATAACTTCCATGCATCCTAGTCACCTCCTAAGCTTTCCATTTCATTTTTTACATGAAATACCTTTCCATCTGCCCTTGTGATGACCCTTTACACACAATATGAAGCTCTCATTTTTTCTTTCTATGTCCATTAGCTATTATTTTCCAACAGTGTACACCTATTTACATTACAATACACACCTAATACCTTTTAAACTCCTGTACCAGTTTTGCTCTTCCTGGGAGGCAGCTGTTACAAGAAACACTTCTTATGAACAGGCAAATCTTTCTGATATTTCCCCTAAATAAAATACTTTAAATTCTTGAGCTACAAACCAATGCCAAAAAGCAAGCTGATGCCTTCTGCCTGTAACATGATTCACAGACTAGTCACTAACAAGCTGACCCACAGACTGGTAATGGTGATTGCTAGATTTGGAGTACCATGAAGTGTCCAACAGTAATGGTTGGGAGCAGACGCTTTGTGGCAATCTGTGAGCTTGAAAATCTGGCTAAAGAAACTCAACTTTCTTCTCATAGATACTGTACAGATTGCTTTTTCAGGCTTCTTTGAGAATACATTGAATACAATGTTTTGTAAAAGCACATCTTCTCAACACCTTTCCATCGCAAGTCTTTGAGAAATACTGCTAGTAATCATTAAAGGATTCCCATTTTCCGATTTGCAAACAAGCTTATCTACCTCTAGACAGGCTGCCTTGAATATCAAATGCTATACAAAAATTCTTTCTCCAGTAGAGAACCAACATTTCAGCTAGTTACTAAAACTCTTACCCCTCCCCCTGTCACCAGGGTGATCTCTGTATTTGAAAACACACCGGCACATGGCAAATAGTACAACAGCAAAATTAAGATTATCAACATTTTAAAAGTAATGCTTTTTCTGTTCATGCTTTGTACTAACCTCTTGGTGTATATTCTCGGCAGCATCAATTTTTGTAAAAATAATTGCAGGAGCTGCTGTTATTCGAACTGTGAAATCTGTTAGAATTGGAGTCAAAATTGCTCTCCTTTCCTGATGTCGTCTTATGCTAATAAAACAAACAAAAGATGAAATTACATTATATATTGTTGAGGGGGAAAACCTTCTTATATTCTTCTTTACATTCAGCATAGGTACAAAACTGCTTCAACACCAGTTTGGCACTTGATTGCTTCCTGAACATGCATTAAATATCATCTTCATTATAAATCATGTTAATTCCTGTCTTGCAGGCAGACTTCTACCTTCATTTCACAGAAAAAGTATGTCTAAATATTTGACTCTTCAACACATCTCCAGGCAGATAGTTTGACACTGCTTCCTCTACTGTTTAATGAACTATACGTAATCATTTGCACAAAGATACAAACTTTATTATCAGCATTTTTCAAACTTGCCTGTGCATGCCCTTAATTTCATAAAAAGCTGTCTTGAAGCCTGTACAATATTTGAATTCATGGTACTCAAAGACTGTGGTGAAAATATTCTGCACTCAGCAACATAACTGACACAAAAATCAAAGACATGAAATATTAAACTAGCAAATCCCATGAAACTCAGGGGTTCACACATTAAATTTATAGTAACTATTGCCCACAATGTTTAAAAAGCCTGGAAAATTGAGACATGTCAGTCATCTTCACTGCTTCTGTCATTGGTTTTTCTTTGTTGATACCGTTCAACCTAAATATCACCATTTGCTTGCCAATAATATTTGTGCATTAAACTTGATAATTACATTTGTTTCCCAGCTGGGTGTTTAGCTTTGTTTTGTTTTTGTTTGTTTTTTTTTTTTTCTTTTTCTTTCTCTTTTTTTTCCTTTAACCAAATGCTAAGCCTCGAGGCACAGCTCTGTTATAGATGGATCTCTAATAGCTTATGACAACACATTCCAAATAGCCAGAATCTTCTGGGTCAGGTCAAATAAACTATTGCCACAAAATGCCATCTGAGAGCCTCTGATCAGGGAAAAAAAATATTGTAATGAGATCAAGATGTGCTCAGCCCTAAAAGAGGATACAGTTCAAATTCCTGGGAGAACCCTTCTATCAAAATAGATAATTCTTTTCACCTAACATCATTTTTAGAAATGCTAAATATCTGCATTTCACCAAGGAGAATTCTAAACAACTCTAAGAAGCTTTAGTCCATGGTAAGTTTTCTATGCTTGCAAAATAGAAAGTTATCAACTGTGAAACAATGCGAGCTAAACGTATACACTAAATTATGCAGATGTCTATCATGGTATAAAAGAAAAGACCAAACTATACTGCCGTATAGATGAAGAAAATATATCTATGCAGAATTCTTCAGATATATCTGCATGTCAGTTAGGTATCCTTGTATATCTTTTTATCTCTCTATCGCCAGTAGCGGACACATGGTGGTTTGAACATCAGCATAAATCACACAAGTGAGCCAGGTGCATATACTATGCAATTAGACAAATAGCCTTTACCATCATCTAGAGTTATCCTTGTTAATGTCATTAAACAATATGGTTGTATGCCTGTCTATGCAGAAATCTCTGGCCTGCATGTGGAATAGGTAATTAAATCTCTTGGTTAAGACTGGTATTGATATACTGCCTAGTAAAAGTAATGGTTCTGAAACAGATTCTGTTGAAAAGTAAGCAATCTCAAATGATGATAGTTTGAAGGCCAAAAGTTAGGCCAAAAATAAATCTAATAGCTATCATAACATGACCGTAATTCTGTCAACTTCAAAAGACTCAAAATCCATAGATGACAATTTATTGCTTAGACTATTTTGATGTTCCAAATTCTACTAACAATTTGCTCAAGTGTCCTTAAAACAGGTAGAAAGCATGGTAATCTCTAAGGGAATATGAACTATCAGACATGGATAGGCCTGAAGCCTTTTCAGTTCATTAAGGGCAACATCATACAGAACTTCACAGCAGATGCTATAGGGCACAGATCTAGTAATTACTGAGCACAAGTCTAACAAATTTGTGCTTCAAATGACCTTCACAAAAACTGCCAGGGAGGCTGCACGCTACTGTATGTAGTATGCTGCATGCTAAAGAGCAAGCCAATTACTGTGTTTAAGAAACCTACCATCTTACATTAAAAGCTTTACCTTTTTGGTCAGCTGTAGTTCTGCTGATCTTTAATAATGTTTTTTAAAGCAAGATTAGTCCAGTTAGATCCCCAAATTAGAAAAGCAGAGGCATTAGTGGTTAGTGTATACCTTCAACTGAGAAAACGGCCTTAGATTTTGCAAATTCTACAAATGTTTCTCTCCCTGCCATCACCTTCATTTTAAATTTAAACCAGATGGCTTTCTGTCCAATTCCTATTTCCCCTTTTCAATTGGATGAGAAAGAAATGCTTTTGGTTTTGAGGAAAATGAAAGAACTAAGTAGTAGAACTATTTTATGAAAGAACACACAACTATACATTAGAAAACTTCTACTTGAAGGGGCATAAAAATGCTAGCAAGTATGACTGTAATACACGAAACAGAGCTGTAACAGCAAGTTACCCGTTGAACCCCCAAATGCACAATTAGCTCTGTTCAATCATTTAAATTATTTTTCAATTCATATATATTCTTATTTCTTAATTTTCAAATGTTATTCTAGCAGACACTCATTACAGTGACTATTGAGGCACATTTTCTGTAATACAGATAGCTTGCTGATTTTTATTTTTTTTTAAATCATCCTATGTGGTATCCCTGTCCTGCTTCCATGTTTCTAGTTGGTGAATTTGAAGTTCAGCCAAATCGAGTATTAGCAAAACAATTGTAAGTACAAACAGAAGGCAAACAGAGCACGGTAAATAATGAATGGGGAGGATATGAGAAAGAGTACAAAAGGAACAAAGAAACAAATTCCACTTTGAATTATTAAGTCTTCCACACTGCACCTAAGTGCACCATTAACTTAACACAGGTGTACGCCACATGAGCTTATGAAAAAACTTGATTGTGAAGAGCGTAATGATGGCTCTATGTCTGCAGCACATTCATTCCATGGTTCATTTATGCATCTGTTATATATTTGTCTTGGAAAAAAAAGAAAAAGCTAGTACTTTTAGAGATGTTAAAGCAGTTGATCATCTACACTTAAAAGTACAGCACATTTGAAAGACCATATGCTAACACAAAGCAACAAGGCAGCAAAGCAGTTGTGATCAGGCCTGGAAGTGCCTTTTACTCAGAGCTGAATTTGGGCTATATCTGCATGATCACATGAACTCTGGTTACAGACCACAGATCCACACTACAAAAGCATGGGACAAAAAGGGTCTTTGTCTTCAAAGGCTTACAATTTAAGTATAAGAAAAAAATATGCTCACACACAGGGAACTACAATGGAACAACTAACAGCACCATAGGTAATAATATCTGTACAGTGGCAAATTTAAAACTTTTTCATTTTTATATTACAGTATAGTAGACATGATTTTTTTGGAAAGATTTGGAAGAAGACATTGCAATAACTTTGTGAATGTTCACAGGAAATACTTTTATAACATACAGGTTAGCCTACATGTAAGCAAGAAAGTGATTCTTCAGAAATAAAATGTGGCAGCCCTGGTAACTGGTATGATGAGGTCTGATGAGCAGTGAGCATAGATGTGTCAAAATAAATGCGAGAAGACGTATAAAGGAAAATGGATAGATACAGGAGTCTGGAAGTACCTTGGAAGCAAAGACATATGTAATAATTAATATGACAAAAAATGTCAGGGAAAGAAGAGAGGAGAAAAGTAAATAACAGAATCTTGTAATCAAAGAAACAACATTTGATTACATCAAATCAAATCATCAGTTTTTGACTACATCCTCTCAGAAGCACGTTGAAGTTACATGAGCAGGAAATACTGCCAAAAAGATGATGTTCCACTAATTAAGAGATGTGATGATGTGAGACTGAGTAAGCTGTGAAAATGCACAAGAAGGACTATAACTTGTCCTTCTTATGTGGAAAAAAACATAATCAAGACAAGCAGAAAACACTGGCCAGTAAGAGCTAAACATAACCTAGATGTGAAACCTGAAAATGCCTTATTCTTAATCATATTTTTTTAATTAATACTACCTTACTGAATATAGAGTTTAAGACCTTATATACTTAAACAATACACAAGCCAGGAAGCAACTCCCACATTCAATTCATGAATGACCATCAGTAGCTCATTTTTGCCATGTTAAGTTTACTGTCTACTGAGAGATACATCCTCACAAAGAATTTTGCAACTTAGAAAGGTAAAACCCCCAAGTATTAGTGTGGAACAGGCCACAAAATCAAGTAGTTCTCTAGCAGTACGAGGCATGCAAAACCAAAGATGCTATGTTGGTTAGCATGCTAACTTAGAACTTTGACTTGCAGGCTTCCCATGTAGTTGCATAAATCAGTTAATCACTGACTCACAAATGTATTAGGATATCTAACTACTAGTAACAGCATCATGCCTTAAACCTCCAGCTCCCAGTGGGCAAAAAGAGTACACATCCTTTCAGCTCTCTGAGGTGTTGCAAAGACACATCATGGGACACTGAAACATAGCAGCATTGTGAGGACTATTTAATGAGCAAAATTAGACAATGAACAAACATATAACATCTGGCTGTACAGAATGGGTATTGTTATATAATTATGGCTCAGTAAAACTAATTTTCATCTTATTAAAAATGCCATGCAACATTTCTTTGCTGTGGAGCAATAAAATAAAATATTCCATCTTACTGAGTAAGGCTTTGTACAATACGAACACACCACGATTTCAGTAACAATAGGTACAAGAATTAAAATACAGAAGTGAATATAAATGCATTATTATATAAATGCATTATATTCTAAAAGATTCACAAGGAATGGCCATATTTCCCTACAAATGGATCTACAGATCACTTTTATCTGGTCTCTTATTACAACTTCGCAAGCTACACTTCAACTTTCCAAAAAACACGAAAATGAAAACTATTCAAAGAAAAATCTGTAGGAAACCTTTCCGAGGATCCTTGCAAAGCCAGAGCAGTATTTTGTTCAGTTTTGTACAACAGATCATTGGCTCCCTGATGTACTCAATGAGAGTCACAGAGAGCTGTTCCAGATGGTGGCATGCCAAGGATAAAACTGTAATGCAGTATATTGCCACACTCAATTCATTACCACACAGAGAAATAATGCTTTTAAGCTCAATTAATTTTTTTTTTTAAATGGAGTTTATTCAGGCTGCAGGAAGCAGAAGTTGCTGCTGGGAGCTGTAGAAGGATTGTTCAGGGACGGGGGCGAGGCCTCAAGAGAGGATATATTTCTTTATTTCCTTCAGGGCTGTTGTTTTTTCCATTGAGAGGAGAGAGAGGGAGGAGGAGATCTGCAAGCTGAAAAAGCAGTTTTCAATCAAGAAAACTTCTTTTGGTTAAGTACTCCCAGTTCCCCACATGCTGTTTGGTAAAGGGAATAAATGTGGACAGGTTTCATTTGTACATAACCTTATTAGAGCTGTCTGACTGTTTCCAGTATTCTTTTTATATATTACACCATTAGGGAACTTTTTATAACATCTACAGTGAAGTATAAACATTTCATAATGGCAAGAGTTATGATACCCTCATACTCAGTACAGTACAGCATTTGGATGTTTTTTTTTCTAAGAGACAGCACCCACCCTACCGGAGTACTGCAAAATCCATGAGGTATTAAGTATTAGAAACACTGAACTCTGAAAAAGTGGTGGGAAAATGTGAAGGATTGACTCTCTGTGTAGAGATTGTTAAAGCATTTAAATGGTAAGTTATGTCACAAGCTTTCACATCTGTTTGGATATCCATAGACATTATACTTAGAATTATGTGTTTTTCATGCAAATTTTAAAAACAAGTCCAAATTTCAAAACAGTAGGCTAAATTACAATATAGCCCTTTTCCCAATTTTTAGAACTTTAATTAAAGAAAAAATAAATACACTAATGCTTTTAGAAATAGCAATAGTTTTCTGTAAAGCAACTGTATGAAATACATGGATATAGGCTGGATTCCATACTGCACCACACAGCACCTAAGAATTAAAAAATGATGGAAGCAGATCTCCAAAAAGAATCTTAAAACCCAGTGAGCCTAATAAACCATAACACTGGGCCTAAACCATAAGTAAAACCAAACAGAAATATATTAAAACCAAACAAAGAAATTAACCCCAAAATAACTCAGTAAAAATCATTCATTATGTTACAGGTTAAACATGTCCAAGGAACTTAAAGAATTAAAAAAGAAAACGGTATCACAAATAGGTGAAAGAATAAAGCTGCTGCGGCAGTTGCAGGAAATCTTAAGATAAACTTCATCCTGGAAACACTAAGCACAATGTAAAACACTATCCAGCCACCCTCTTGGTGCATGCTGGAAATATCTCAGTGGATGGCAGAGTTCAATGTAGGTTCTTCCAGTTCTCAGCACATCACTTCCACAGATCATAAAATAAACCCAGATGCAGCAAAACTGACTGCCAACTAAAAGGCAAGAATGCAAACATCCTGAAAAAGAACTGTCGTAAATGTGTAAAATTTTAAGCCAAAAGTATGAGAAAACACTCATAGTTTCTCTTTAAACAATTTCAAGCTGGAATTAAAATACTGTATTGCATACCACAAAGGGAAAGCTAATTATAACTGATAGAGATTAAAACCCAAGTAGAAGATTCATTCAAAAGCAATTTCAAAGCAAACATACTTGTTTGTCAAATATATTCTAATAAAAGTTTATTTTGGACATTTACTGAGGAAAAGAAGAACGCACAAGCAGTTAAAACAGAAAAAAAAAAAAAAAGGAGAACTCAAATGATCTGCAATAGCTGTTTCCCTTATCTTAATAGCTGTTCAGGGATCCCACCAAATTTCCTATTCAAATCTATTAACCACAAAGCTCAGACCAAAGTGTGCTGGCAATATGATTTCAGTCACCAATGGGAAGGAAAAGGAAAGACAATTCCTCAGTGGCTGGTTTTGCACAGTTAGCTCAACTCTCTCCTTAGGAGATTAATGTCATCTTTTAAGAAATGCCAGTGACGCTACACAGTTCTGTGAGAAAGAACTTCATGGGCAACCTGCCCAACATCGAGGCCCAACTAGGGCGCCACACGTATTTTTTTGAAGACTGAGAATTTAAAAGAAAAATTGTCTATTGAATTACATTAGCTAAAAAAAAGGAAATAAATTGTTAAAAGACAGGAAAGAACCAGGTGATCTTGTAAATTAAGAACAGATACCATTACTCTGTTTAAATTTTTATCTGTAATCCTGTCGCTCCTTGTGGTTTTATCATCAGTTTGCTTAGATCTGCTTTTCCTGCTCTCTGTTTTTCAGTGATAAAGTGAAATTCATTCTTGATCACATCTTTTTCCTGCACGCGCTCCTCCAAAGTGAGCTTATTTGCTCTCTTGGTCATTCATAAACACAACACTTACAAAGCTCAGTCTGCTTGACATCCTCAGGTAGCTTCTTCTTCTACAATTCGCTACACTTTCAGAAAAATCTCTGAGTCCTCTCATCTCCCACCTTTCTTTGAAAATTAAACCAGCATAAATTCAATTTTTGTCTTTGCTTATGATTCTGCCTGTTTTTCTGTATCACTTTTAGGAACACATCCCTCAATTCAAGTATCTTAAGAACCATGAAATCATAGATGCATTTCATAAAATAGTATTGGTTTTGTATGAATTAGATATAAAGGTCTTTTAAATGAAAATGAATAAATGTGTGTGCAGACATCTTCTAGCAGAAATGCTTCTAAATCCACAAAATTACTTTTGAAAGCCTGCTCTCGCCCATCAGACATTGTTCCCATCAGGTCAAAGAGAGAACTCCAACTGCTACACAGTCTATGAAAATTAGTTTTAAACAACCTGTATGAATTTTTAAGGACAAAAAGTATATTAAAACTAAAGAAAAAGTTTCAAAATTTCACAAATACAAAATTTGGGTTTTAAATCGGTTATTTAAAAACATTAAAATTTAAAACACTGTGCAAGTGTATTTTAATGCTTTATCTTTCAACCCTGTTTAGCTAGAGGGTGGGACTTTGCATGCACATATCATACAATGCATAATAAGGGAGACGAGGCTGAAATTTCTCATTCTCAAAATTCATCTGGTTTTAGTTACAGAAGTGTAAAACTAGGTCAGAACCAATGGCAAAAGTTCAACTTTATCCTCCTCTAACTCAGGAATGTCTACGCTGGTTTTCTCAAGCTTTGTAAAAATACAAATAAAACAAGTTTAGAAAAACCTCCCATTGCTTGTAGACTGAGAACCTGAAGTCTCAGCCTCTGAGATTACTTTTATGGATGTACAGTAAGCCACTCAGCGTTTATAATGGAAACAAATAACAACAACTAGACAGTGACTGAAGTGCAACAATAATAGTAATATTCATTGCAAACGTACAATACTAAACTCGATTGAAATGTACAACAAAACCAATACAGAATTATTTGATTCAGATATGCTGCAAATAGTACCTGCAGTGTTCGTGAAATGTAATTCTAGAAAAGAATAAATTAAAAAAACTTCTTACCTGCTGGCCATGTTCCATTCAAGTGCTGGATTTTGAGAATTTCTTTCACTCTCTGTCAAAACCCTTCCTTTTCCATTTTCCTTCTCTGGTTTCAACTGATTCCAATGAGCAGTACCAATGTTTATAGATTGAAGATCTATTTGGTACTGTCTGTCTTCAACCTCTGATCCAGGGTCTCGAAGTATTCCTAGATTCAGTGCTTTCCTGTAATGCCAAAGGGAAAAAAAAAATTTTTTAGAAAAGGAAAAAAAAAAAAAATCAACAGCAAAGGTCAAAATCAGATACAAATTAAGATAAAAATTAAGAAAAGAAAGGCATCAATTTTGCCATTCTTGATCGGAAATAAGCATTATTTTAAGCCCAGATCTTCAGCAGTATCCAGCTGGCTCTTTCTTATGGAATTCAGTGGGAGTATGCAAATAAATATATTTCAAAATTTAGCCAGAGGCACCAAAATTGATATGACTTCAACCCACCAAATTTACTGCACTTTCAACCAGGTGCATGTCAGCAGCCTTAAGGGGAAGCAAGATTAATTCGTATCTACTGAATAAAGGATGTCACACTCAAGTCATCCAAGAGAACAGCAACATACCAGTATCACAAACAAATTTATTGTGAGCCAATTGTTGCACTATTCAAATTTATTAAAGAATAAAAATTTAAAAGAACATTCCAAGATGATGGAACTTTTTAACGTGGATTTTCAGTACAGTTCTTTGTTATTAAAATACTTACAAGTGAGGAAAAAGCATCTTTGAGCGAAACCACATTACTTGTGGATTCTTCTAAATCCTACTAGATGAGATTCTATGAAATATTCCGATCTTGAGCTGAGTTTGGGAAATAGTTATGCCCAACTTCAACAAAATATTCAAGAGCTACTGAATGAGTGGAACCTGGTGAGACCATTTGGTTTTACCAGTACCAGAGGAGTCTCCTACTACCATTTGTCTTTTCTCAATAAGCACTAGTAAATCTTCCAAAAAATTATCCTGCCTTTCCCACACTGGGAACAATGCTGCTTTATGTGCACTGCTCACTTGATATTACAATAAAAATACACAATTGAACTAGTCACTGTTTTTCAAAACAAGGGAATAAGGGTATCTTAGTTATTACTTGCTTTGAACACATAAAATTTCAGTCTGTTTTTATTGATTTCATACATCTGAGTGAAGATTAAGCTTCTTATTTGCAGATGCCATCCAATCTACTGTTCCACTTTAGGTTGTTGTCTTATGCCAGAATAGTTACTTAGTTTACAACTGCAGTCTCCACAGAGAATGTAATAATTCTGCAGTTTGGTTAATCATTGATGCTAACAAGCAAACAATAAATAAGGTTTAAAACACCACATCTCAACCTGTGATGCATGCACTGCATATGATCTACAAGTACAGGTATGCAATCAATTTCAAGGTGCAATCCCAATGCTGCCCAAATCCAAACATGGTTGAAACTGCTAATACAACTGCATCGTCACTAATGGAGTATGCTAGCAATTAAGAAAATTCAGTAATTAATTGTATCTACCCACAGAGTCATGTGAATGGCACGAAAGCCGTTTTGATCACACCATTCCTGGTGAAGCAGTGTGATGGCATTGTTCAGGAGCCCTAAGAACTTCCTTCAATGCTTAGCACAAATACACTGAAAAACTGTTATGTCAGTAGTGCTATTTCAAAATTAAATGTGGTTTCCTAAAACTCAAGAATGTGTTTGTCAACTTTCCACATAGAGAGATCTAACCACAACAACTGTGTCGTTTATTATTCTTTCAAGGCATTATTTCATCAATCTGAATGCAATTCTTTAAAAAACAAAATGAAAGACACAAAAAAGCCACACAGATTATTGTATGACACACATTCTTTTCCTAATACAAGTAAATATTGGTTTTTTTCAAATATTACTGAAAATAAAGAAAAAAGTACTTATTTTATGAAATCTATGAAGTATGTAAGGAAATAAATGTAATGCAATGAAGTATACTATGAAGTATGTAATGTAATGAAATGAAGTATTTAGAATACAGAATATGAGACTAATTTCACCTGCATAATGAATGCTTCTCTCCTGTACTTGAGCACAAAGAATACTTTCCTTTTTTTTTTGTTTAATAACACACATTAACCTGAATCTAGAACTATATTCCTGAGGCTTGCTCAGCACAACCACAACCTTGTGAAACAAATTCTTAGAGCAAAATGTGGCTGTAAGCCCCAACCTGATATTCATCATTGCGACACTGGCTTTCTCCCCCTCATAAATTTACTTTTTTAAATATAAACCACAATGAAGTCAGTCTTTGACACACATTTTTAGATGCAGCAAAATACACAAAGGTACCATTCAGACACAAGGTACTAGTGTATTTCATTGCTGATACAAGGTTTATCTGTCCTTTCGGCCTTTTCTTATTCCATCCAATCAATTCTGTAGAATCTCAAGGACTGGCTGTTTGCACTGATTTGGGTTATCATAGCCTAATACATTCCCACTAACATAAACCCTGCATTTTCATGCTCTTCTTTTTCATTCTCTTCTTCCCTCTCTATTATTAATGATCTCCTATATACAAAACTCTTCCCCTGATCTTTAGACACACCATTGAAACCCAAGCAATTTCTGTTTCTAGAGATAACCCCTTTCAAGATAACACATTTTACGCACACGTGTAAAGTATGAGGATTAGTTACTAACGCCTTGATGTTTCAACTAATCCAATTATTGCTTTCAGAAAGTACATCCAGCCAGTTTTATACAAGGATCAAAATTTCTTTTCCCAAAGAAATTAAATGCATACAGGCATTTACATTAACACTAATTTCTGGTTTTCCATATCAACTACTTGCCTAAGTATGCCCCCAATTTATTAGTTGTATACTTCCTAGGAGGCTGAAAGTAAGTTAAACCACAACAGAATTGGCCTAATCTTAAGCACACATGCTATGTATGAACTCTTCAGCTTTCAAAATCCTTGTGGCAAAAAAACCCAGGAAAACAAAGTAGGCCAAATTCATTACTTTTCTACCCCTAGCATAAACACTGTCTTACAGCTGAAGTGTACCGTAGGGATTACGATTTCAATTGCTTCCTCCTTCTGTAAGTAACTTCTGTCCCACCTGAATCTTTCCGCAGGTGATGCAGAACACAACAGTCCTTTTGGCTAACTACTTTGTGTCCTTTATTTGACCAGTTTTATCAACTGCAACCATTGAGTCACACAGATACTTTCACCCAAAACCATTTTAAAAAGGTCTGATTTTCACTGAGCTATCAAAATGCAAGAGAAAATAAATTTGGTTTTGAACATAGAGAAGAAATCTGGATAACTGAATTCAGTGGTTTGTGCCTACTTTACACATGTATCTGACGCTGTCTCTAAAGGAACAGAAAATCTTGTCTTGGTCAGAACTTGAGGTGACAAATCTACTGGATGCACGGACACATAGAAAAACTCAATCTGCCAGGTCTTCATATATTGTGCACAAGGAGGTTTGGGACCAGGGCAGACCTCCTGCGGACCAGCAGGACATGTTTGCCTCTCTGTAAGGCTAGAACATGACAAAGGAAAATAGGAGCGGCAGATTTCATTTCTGTTCTCCCTAAACTCACTTATTATGTGACTAAGCAGCAAACTTCTTCAATAGTTTACTGATAAATATTGCAGCCACAAAGCCAAAACAATGTTGTGAATATGATTAATTGCATAGAAAACATTTTGAGATCATCTGATATACAGTGCTATAAGAATGCAAATACACAAAAACACATACAAAAATTAACTACTGCAATTTTTTATCAAGATACAATTCTCATTTTTAAACCGAGTAGGTACATATTCAGAGGAAAAAAATAACAACGCCCCCTGCACCCATTAATTACAGTGCTGGAGCCAAGTGTGTGTTACTATAATTCCAGTTGCGACCCATTTAGGAAGGTCAGATTTTAGTGAACTGGACCACACCAAGGTCAGGATTGGTAGCACTACATTGATCATATAAAAGCTACTAAACACATGAAAGGAATCACAGTAGATCACACATAAAACATTTTGGCTGTATGCTTCCTTCCTCTAGTCCTACAGGCAGGAAATGCTCTACATATCCTGTGAGGTGACTAGACATTTAAAAGTAGCCCCTTGTTCCAAAGGCTTTGGTACAGTAATTGCCTGCAAAGAAGCTGAAGAACTTCGAGTTGTATCTGGAAGTTATATACTTCGGAGTTGTATCTGGAAGACAGTATGAATGATCCCTATGATGATAAGGTATGGTATGGTAAACTGTAAAGTAATTTCAGTCTCCCTCTCTTGAAAAGAAACCATAAAATGAAACAAAGCTGAAGTTCACAGCTGTGCATGTAGATGTCATCTGTTTAATTACTTTTGTAATTTTATTGTTTAAATTCCTCAGCAAAAATAACAGCATGAGCAAGTCTGAACTTTCAAAGATCAGTTTTTCATTTTTATACTGTTTAATGTTTAGACAGTTTGAGAAATATCATTATAGCTTTGAAGCGTTCAATAAAATTCAGGGAGCATAGTATAAATATACAGTTGACAGACTGTATAAATGATAAGTACGCACAATTCCAAAGGAAGGTCTGTATGATATTTTGGGATGCCAAATGTGTCTAGAAAAAACCAGTGGAGTAGAGTTTCCTTAAACAGAGTCAGTGAGAAGAGAGCTTGAAGAGCCTGAGTGGGGGGAGTGGAAATCCGGGGTGGGGGTTAGCAAAAAAGCCAAAATACAATATTACCATAATCTCTTATGCTTTTGTTTCATTGTAAAAAAAAAAAAATATCTCAAAATTTTATGCTGTTCAGCAATGAAAGATCTCTTCTTCTGATTTTTCAAATATTTCATGTGCACTTACAGAGCTAAGGCAAATAATGTTGTGATTTTTCCTATTGCTTTCATCCTGTATTTTACTTTAATTGATTTACCTAGTTTAGTGGTACAATACCTCAGTCTTTTCAGATGTTATATAAATTCACCTGGAAATACTGAGGTTGAGTTTCACTGAACAGTCTTCATCTTTGACTGATGTCATTTCTTTCAATAGTCAGGTACAACCTGGTAGAATGGCACAAGCTAGAAGACATGCTGTCCACAGTGTGTTTGATAAGCTGACATGGGACAGGATTTCTTTTTGCTGTTGTGTCAGTATATCAAACTCATACCTGGACATCAGTCAAATTTTATACAAAGTAGAACAGAAATAAATACCAACTTTCCCTTTATATTAAACAATATGTACTGATGCATATTTTCAGAATGTGTGTATTAGTAATAGATGATGTTTACAGCACAGAAAATACAGTAAGAAACTTCTCTAAAATATGAATGTTTAACTTTCCAAGTCAATTTACTTGGAAAGTAAATATAATCTTACTTTAAGTAAGTTCAATTCAATCTTTGGCACCAACTAAATTAGCTTCTCAAGATGCATTTCTCGCTCTTATTTTCTTTTTGCATAAGTACTGTATTAATAACGGCAAGATGGAACTATTTTTTAAATACTGTATGCGGTATTTTAAAATATGTCAATAACAAGGTCTTTAAAAATTACCTCTAATTCTTCTTTTCTGAAGTCTTTGCATCGCTTTTTCCTTTTAAATATCACTGGGAAACTGCCCTACTAGAAAATCCAGTCTATACTCATTATGAAATATAATACCCTTCATGCCAAAACCAGTATTTTGTCTTCCTTAAAGCCGCATTATATTGTTATTAATGTCATTTCCAAATTCAGTATGAATCCATGCCTAACAAGACATGAAGGGGAATTTACCTCTAAATGCATTTTTCAACAGCGGAAAAAAGGAAAGAAAAAATATGTAAATAAATTTCTTAGTTTATTCTCAGTGATTCTTAGGACTGAAAAAGGCAGAAATTATTCTTGTTCACAATGAAATAAGAGATACACTGAATAATGTGTATTTCACATTTTCTCCAGAGAACTTTAGGAAAGGAAGCAAAAAACAAGTGACTGATTACCCAATTCAGAAGATTATAAATTTCTTGTTGAAACACAATTAGCTACTTCAGAAATCTAGATTTGCCTGAATGCTGATTTTTTTTCATGATAGAACAACATTTTCACAGACATTCATTCCTTTCCTACTTTCCTCCTGGTTCAAGTTGCAAATCAACTGGTTTCTCAAGATACAAATGCATATGTAAAAGTCCATTTTGTTTGATAATTGTCACAGTCTCCTCTTCAGAGGCATGTCTGCATAATAACTGCAGCTATTGTATTGTATTGTATTTTCAGGCAAGGAACTTCCAGACTCCCAGTCCTCCCATTCCTTTCTCATTTTAAAAGATATTATGCTTCCCTAAAATTAATTTTCCTGAAAACGCATCTTGAATATTTTTGTACCTGTAAGTCTGAATTAGTTTTGAGTTCGCATCTCTGTGGGCAAAATCGCTTGCTACACAGACAGAAGCTAACAAACAGGCAAGATCTGTTACACAGAAAACGATTCTTCCACTTTTGAGTTTAGCTGTTTCTAGAAGAAAGTTACTACCATCTACATATTAATAAGCATTCCCAGTTTGCTTAGTGTAAATGCAAGCACACTAACTTTAATTCTTACAGGAATGAATGGGTGAAAAGCAATTGCTCAAGCTGCTCTTTCTCTTCCTTTTATAAAATATTACAACTTGAACAATCAAGATGGTGTTACAAAAATATAGCACGAAATGCAGTTTATCTGGTAGGTTACCTCCTTCTTTTGCTTACAGAATTATTCTTGAACATAACGACGTACAGACTGCCCTCACACTTCCTTTTCTTGCATTATTCTTTACTGGATTTTTATAGGTGTCTTGTTGTCATAGTTTAAGCCCAGTCAGCAACTCAGCCACGCAGCCACTCACTCACTCCCCCACCCTTCCTACTCCCTGCTCCTGGAGGGATGGGGAGGAGAATCAAAAGAATGTAACTCCCATGGGTTGAGATAAGCACAGCCCAGTAACTGGGGTATAACACAAAGAACTGCAGCTGCCACCAGTAATAATAAGAGGAATAAATAACAAGGGAAGAGAATACAACTGCTCACCAAGCGCCGACCAATACCCTGCCTGATCCAGCAGTGATCTAACCCTCCCAGGTAACTGCCCCCAGGTTATATATTGGGCATGATGTGCTGTGGTATGGAGTACCTCTCTGGTCAGTTTGGGTCAGGTTCCTGTCTCTGCTTCCTCCTGGCTTCCCCTCCTCCCTGGCAGAGCATGAGACTCAGAAAGTCCTTGGTCAGAGTAAACATTACTGAGCAGCAGCTAAAAACACTGGTGTTACCAGTGCTGTTCCCAGGCTGCAAGTCAGAAACACAGCACTACACCAGCTACTAAGAAGGAGAAAAATGACTGCTACTGCTGAACCCATGACACTTGTCAACTGATTGAGAACCAAATGAAGCATAGTACCCAAACCTTCCAGCTTCACTACAATCTGTTACAGTTTTTTCTTCTCAGAAAAAACATAGAAACATCCACCTCTTCCCTTATGAAAGCAAAATATCCTCCTGAACAAACCAGTTTCCCACCACTGTTTTCCAGTTTGTTCTGGCATCACAGGAGGATTGAAGCAGAGGAAGGAAGCACTCCACTACAGTACACTTTGTGGAGATTATGGGATACCTTTTGATGGTATTTCACCAGTTCTTTTAGAGACTTAAGGTAAAGCTGTTAGGTATGTTATTACTAGACTTCATCTCCTCCTTACTATATCCTTTCTCAAAAACTCTGTGAGTCACACCTAGAAATCAAAAACATTCTCCTTGACTTCCAACCATTAGAGAAAGTTTTTAAGAACTAACAACTTTGACAAAGGGTGAAAACTTCCACAGAGAAATCTAGAAATCTAGGAAGATCTACAAGAGAGAGCTGCTTGAAAGCTCAGTTTACAAAGAAATCTTGATGCATATATTCTCATCTTAAAGTCTGTAACAAAGCTACGACTACAAGCCACACATTGAGTTCCATCCTTACAGGTTAAAGCCTACTAATTCCTCCATCTTATTAAATAGTGTTACCGAAACTGAAATTTACAAATAGTTATTTCAGATTGGATTGACTGCATCTTTTAGTTTCTTCTATAATGAAAAATAAATTGGTAGCTTTTGTTTTAAAAGCGAACTACTGCTAAATCGTTAACTGTGATACCAATATATTGAACTTTGTGAAAGTATACTTCTACATGCACAAAGATGCACCACTTTAAAGGGGTTATTTCTGTAAAGGCTTTTTAACATATTTAGAATATGCTTTAAAAGATGAAAAACAGAACAAATGAAACCTGTTGGGAAACTGACCTCAAAACTCATTGTTAGGACATAAAGTACAAAATACATAAAAATCTTGGAGAACCAGAAAGAACAAGTAAAGAACATGAAAAAATAAGCAGAGATCACACTGAAAAGGATTCTCACTCATTATAAACTGTTGTTCAGGTAACTGTTAGTGGCAGGAGACAACATATGCTTAGAAACCTACATTGTGCCATAGGAAGCCATAAAATACACCATTGCTTTTGTAAACATTAAAGCCGTCACACTAAATTGGATAAAGCCTACTATTCAGCATGTAAACAGAGCTTGTTAGAGATGCTCTTTAACAGAGGTTTAAAGTAATCTCTACTTACAGGGCAATACCTGGCAAGAGTCATCCTCATAAACTCAAAATATCCCTGTGTATTCACAGTGACCATGAAAACTACAAATTCCAATGTCAAGTAGTTTAACCTACTCCACGAGACACTCAAAACACAGAAACAAAGCTGGTTATGAAGAAAACTCAAGTGTTGCTTTCTGTCTGGAGCTAAATAAAAATACGCAAGGATACTACACAGATACTAACACACACACATACATAGACATATAGACACACAAACAGCTTCCCAGCTCACTACACTGCCCATTTGGGAAAAAGCAAATTCTATCATCTGTGGTTTGGGTCCAGTTTACTAAAGTTCCTTAAATTTTTATGAGCTGCAATGTGTAAAGAATACAATATGTAGGTTTCAAAAACTATTTTTAGAAAGCAAGTTGTCCAACACTTGTTGTTACATAATATATCAGGCATTTTTTTAATTATGACAAGAACATGGAAAATCAGCTACTGAAAGCTGGCTGAAGAATAAAGTGTATTAAAAGAAAGTCTGAACCAACACATACCAGAGAATTGCATCCCTCTGAATTTTTCCTGAATATATATACACACACATATCCAAACTTAAATTGGGAAACATAACCACTTCAGATTTGCTTTGCAGGTGGATTTACTAATCTGCAGGCTTCTTCCTGTTCCTTGAAAAACTGTGACACAGAAAAATTAAATGATACTATTCAACAGTTAAATAACTTTGGTTATCAGGAAGAGTTCAAATCTGTTCTGTCTGTGTCCTATTACAGGACATACCTATGTATAGATACTCCTACATTCTATTTGTATCACCTCCACACTTGCTTATTTTTCATTGCTGGAGAACATAGACTATTATGGTAGAAAATGGAGTATCTGTGATTTATGCCAACCACTGACATTGAATCATCATCTCTATGGAGATGCATGGTACTATCTCTGTATTTTATTACTCTCAACATGCACTTGTGTTTGCCATTAACATACCAGTGCTAGCCATTGCCTTCACACAGGAAAAAAAGAAACCCTAGCAACAAAAAGCATCAGAGGGCATGAAAAATGTCCTTAGAGGCTGAAGAATACTACATATATCTTTGTGTCCTACAGCTAATAAACCCCATAAGAATACGAACCAGTCCTAAAAGAAATAGTAGTGATGGATTCAGATCTTCAAGGAAAAGAAAAAAAGATTCTGAAACTCATACTCACTTAATACAATTTAATTCGCTCAGGATAACAGTAACAAGGGCTTAATTTTGCCACGGGAATTTTGAATAGCATCCCACACAGAAATATGCCCAAATAACATGTAACTATTTCTGATAAACCTTTTTGTTAAATAATTGAAAAATGAATTAGGAATACTCACAAACATTAAATGGCAAACAGACAGTGGCAAACAGTTTTGCAAAAGAAAGAAATCTCCTATCCAAAAAGTAGTTTAAGAACTGTGGTATGAATTTGTCATAGATAAAACCCTGTGAGAGACATCAGAGAACCCACAAATATTTATGGAATGAACCACAATCTGTATACAGAAGTTAACAAATGTCTCATTACAAATGGGATATTGTTTTCCCAGTAACAGAAGCACACAACTTGCATTATATTTACCTTGAGATCCTGTTATAGTAAAAAATGCTACAAAGTAAAAACATCTGCTTTATATATCACTGGAAAATACTTTTCAACAAACAAAACATTTGTTGAAACCAAATCTAATAAAAATTATATTTACTCACAAACACTTAAGAAGAAAACTGCATAGAATAATAAGCTTTTGAAAGCTTTACCAAATTATTTTAGGAGAAATTTCTTATCACAGCCAAGACTTTTGTATGTTAATTTTTATTATTAGGAACATTCATTACTGGAAAGTAATCTTGATAAGTAGAATCAATCATTTATTTTAAGAATCAGCAAAGGAAACCCTGGGAAGAAACTCTTAGGAGTTTGTGTAAAGTAACTGAACAATACTTAAGTAACTTGTCTAGGGGAAGCACTCCAACTCTTATTACATGGCATTAATTCCTAAGGATTAACCCATTATTTTCTCCCACATTAACAGAAAGCCAAACACCTCCCCTCATTTCTTGTTCCCCCCCAGTAACAGGTAGACTATAAAGCTACTTGGTTAGAGAAAAAGAAAGATTAAAGGGAGGTAACTTGAAAGAAGAAATGTAAACACTTCAATAATGCTGCTTTATAATATAAAACATACAACACAACTCACATTAAAAAGTAACTCCAGCTTTCAGATTACCTCTTATTCTCTAGTTTTCCAGTTTACCTGAAATATTTCTCACTGCATTCATGCTGCTCAGTACGCAAACTGCGTAATGTATCCTGCAATTTTAAAATGGTATTTAATGTCTTTGTCTCTGTGCCATTTTTTGCTTACCTTTTTAAACTTTTACACTCTGTTTAATAATTTCAATGCTGAATCTGAGAATTTTATTAATATTCTTAGTTCGTAGTGTCAGATTCTGTTCTGTGTTTCAAAAGCCCAAAGCGTGGTGGCAGATTAAGCTGATCCAAATCCAGGCTGCTACAATGCTGCTTTTTTGCTAGGGCTAATCTTTGCGCGCCTATACAATAAACAAGCTCAGGGCAATGACCTGACTGAAAAAAATTACCTGATGCCCCAGAATTTTTCAGCTCTTTCAGCTCCCTCAGCCAGCACAATATACACAAGTACTACCAGCAACACCATGGAGCTGCACAGAGAAAGTTTAGAACAGTCTGAGTTTAGATTTATAACCTGGGTGCCACCATTACTGCTTAAGGAACACTGTGGCTAAAGTAACATTAAAAATCAGCATTTACATCCACCCCACTTTGGGCTGACCCTTGGAAACCAGGAGCCATGCCTTTTTCCTTCAGCCCCATCACTGGGCATGGCTAGTCTGCACACCACTTGCTTTAGCATAAAAGGGTGAGCCGACTTCTCTGACTCAAGGAGCTCTTAAAACATCTGACATGTCTTCTCTCCACCATGGTAAATCAAGAATTAATTTTTGGGGAAACTAACAGTTTCCAAAACATTTTCAAACGGGAGGGAGGACCATTATTAAAGCTCAGGGAAGCTAGTAGTCTCACAACCGGACTTCATTGAAGGTGGTGTGTTTTGGTGCTGGTTGAGGAGAGACATGACATTTCTGAGGCATTTGTTTTAAATGTGCAAAAGGTTATGAAACAGAAATGAGGAGGAATGACTCTTTCTAGGGAGCAGATAACAAGAACTGCAATAACCTTAAGGTCTCAATAAAACCCCCTATGCATAACAACAATTCATCATGTAAAAGATTAGGAACCATTAAGGCAAGTAGTTAAAAATAGTGAGCATTTCAGTATGTAAAATGATAACAGAACATAATAAAAAGTTTTAAATATTTAAAACAAATAAAAAATCAACTTTTGTTGATTTGCTTGATTTTAATCGGCTTCACTATAATAGGTAATAGGCTTCATTACAGCCAGAATTGCTTTTTTTAAAAAAAGAAATCGATAAACCTACGTTAAACAGCACCCCAAACCAGTACAAAGGAAGTCCTCATCTCTCCTCCACTCAGTCACCAAAAACATATTACAGATTTCAAAACTGAAGCTGTATGAACTTCATGTGTCAAGTTCCATATATACCACACAGCAAATGCTAATTAACTTCGTTAAACCAGTATTTGAGACAGCAAGAAATATTAGAAGACCAAGGAGTTCAGGCTGCTGTGTATCTTTAACTTAGCTTTGACTTTGCAGAACATAAGGTAGTTAAGATCACCCACAGCTGAGAAACCTTTTTATACAGCAAAGTGTAGCACACTACCACAACAGAGAAAGCAGTGCCCTTGTGACAGTTTTACTTTACAACTGCTATTTACTTCTGACCTTCAGCTGTTAAATGATGGCATCTTTATTAAACAGTCAAAGACATGGAGCACATGCTACAATAAACCATACGAAATACAGTATTGAACACTTTGTAGCCTCCGAATTTGAAGAGATGCTTCTCTCATGCCCCTCTCCCAAGTTCACAGCTGAACTGATTGTCCAGAGAATTTCAAGACCTGAACCCACAGGCCAGTTTAAAGGGAAGCTGAAAACTTACTTCCAAGTTAGTTTTAAATCATAAGCATTTAGAATGAACTACACCTGAATAATGAAACAATCATAACCACACTGTAAACTTCAAAGCTTTACCAGAAAAACTGTGGTTGCCCTGAGCACTGAGATCTTCACTGTACTTCAATGCTTCCACCTCCTTGCAAATGGTCTAGAGTGAGGCAAACAGCCAAAACAAGGCTTTAAAATGAGGTTATCATCATCATATTCGCCCACTGGAGTGCAAGTTAGTCACAGCTAGCCAGGCACTGCTCTGGAACTGGTACATGTGGCCAGGGAAGACTACTGCATTGCTCTGCACTGCTACAGAACAGGCCCCTCCACAAGGTGGAGCTATCCTCACCATGTCTCGCTATTTGGAGTCCCTCCCGAACACATGAGCAAGCTTCCATGAACTTCCAGGTCAAACTTGAAGGAATTTGAGAGATCTATGAAGCTGCACATCAAAATCTCTGCCTAACTCTAGAGCAGGACTCCTGGGCACACAGTAACACATCTCTGTGAATCTCCACAAAAAGTAACTTCGTTCCTCCTCACTTCTTCTCAGAAAGGGCTGGGATGCTGCTAAGGTAAAGAACACAGTTGTGCAAATAACTCAGCCAATCCAGAAGCAGTGTGCCAACTGAAAGGAAGAACTTTACAGACAGAATGCACATTAAGTTCCCAAACCAAAATTGAAAATCGATCATTAAGGAGGGATGCTATTTTTAATATTAGAATTGTTTTTTAAACACATGCATTGTTTGAGAGTTACTAGGAGACTTCAAAAAAAAACTTCCACAATTTTACATACTTCATCTTTGCTCTGCTTGAATAAATTATAATTCCTTTGTTATTGCCATTTACTTTTCTTCCTGACCTACTTAGTATTTTAACTGACATGTTTAACAAGGTTTCAAAAAGAGCTGCTTTGTTTAACAAACAAATGGATGCTTAAAATGACACAGTATTGCCAGTAGTTTCTGATAGGAATGTTTCTATAAAATATATATCAATTTGCTTAAGGAACTGCATGAAGAAATTAAAAATTATTGTAAGAACAATTTTTATAAGTGAAAGAAGAAAATATAAAGTGAGTACATGTACTGAGCACACAGTGATTAAACTGAAGAGTTAGAGAAAAAAGTTGCAGAAATGCTTATTATGAAATTTATTTTGACTGTCATAGTCTGAGAAACATTTCAAATATATGCATTTAGGCAAAATTGTCATATATTATTGCAGATTCCAGTAAAAGTGTCAATTACAGAAATACCAAGTAAAAATAAGATTGATGGTTAAAGCTGAACATTTTAAAAGTTGAATTCTGAATATAAATTTAGCTTTAAATAGCTTTTGGTATTAGATAATTAACAAGCTACATTTCTGAAACTAAATGGGCAGTTCCAGCTGTTATTTTACAATTAGTTTCCACTGAGGGTTTGAAATTAATAACTGCTGCTATAGCTTCAAACATACCAATGTTAATTAGGAATGGTGTTTCCATGTAATGCTATCCATATATATGAATATTTTACTGGGCAAAAGGTCTAAGCAGACTTTTATTCCCTCCCTCTGCTAAAGATAGAAGAGAAAAATGTAAAGCAGGAAGAGACTTCTTCCAAGCCCTATTCCAGAGAGGTATAGCTTACTTACAGAAGATAAAGATGACATTCTTAAGGTCATTATGCTAAAAACCCTGTTGGTTCAGGTACAACAGCAAAGGCCAACATTTAGAACTTGCCATTTCATGTGAGTATTTTGATTTGAACCTCAATTCAACAATTAATAAAGGTAAAGATTATTAAATGAAAAAAAATAAAAACCAACACAATGAAAAATCCAAATTAAATGCAGAGATAATCCTGTTGAAAAGAAAGGAAAAGAAAAGAAAAGAAAAGAAAAGAAAAGAAAAGAAAAGAAAAGAAAAGAAAAGAAAAGAAAAG